>JBBBVT010000025.1:19134338-19146297 GCA_037177035.1 Craterocephalus eyresii | reverse complement strand
ATTTTATTATTATTATTATTATTGTATTGTTATGATTGTTATTGTTATGATTGTTATAGTTATTATTATTATTATTATTATTATTATTATTATTATTATTATTATTATTATTATTATTATCATCATCATCATCTTAGTATATTTCAGCTTTTTCATATTAATCATAGTTTTCATAGTTATTCTAAAATATGTTAAGGATTTTTCTATACATTTTCATTTATAGATGGCTTTCCCATGCTCTTGATCATAAAAATTTGCATATTTAGGAAAGGTTAATAATGTAGGTCATTATACTTGTTTGAATAAACTTCCCATTGTGCTTTTTCACAGGACTGTGTTGGCCAGATACGACAGTAGCAGCTCTCACTTTTATGAAGAGTGCTGATAACCTGCCATGAAACTGTGCATAAACATCAACGAAGCACAGAACATGATGCTTCCTGATGTCAGATGGACTGCATTTAGATAGAACTCCACCTATCTTGTTGACCAAGCACTTCACGTTATAGCCTGCACACTGAGCGCATAGTAGCTCTCACATAGCACACTGAAGAGTGTTAGAAGCCATTTGTGGGGTAGTTTCCTTGACTGACTTCAAAGCAGCATCCTGCTGATCATCAGGTTAAATGTTTACGCGTAAGTTGAATCAAAAGTTAAGTTATGTTGCTGAACAGCTGTTGCCATTAAGTTGTAGAATAAAATGAAGAAATAAGGAAATAAGGAGGGAAACATGACATATCTGGTTTGATCCAGATGTTTCTTGTGCTTGTCTCAAATAACTAGGATCAAGCAATTAAGTGATATTTGTGACAGGACTAGCAGCATGTGTAGCTTTTCCAGGTGTAACACTTTCACTGAGCATGTTGTCTTTTGCATTAATCTGAATGGAAAGTAGTCCTGTGTGGTTTTACTGCAGAATCTGTACTGTAGTGTTGCTTCCTGTTGTTCATTTCTTTCCCTTCTACAGAAAGGTTCATATTAAAATATTTTCATTTTATTCTTTGGAAAGTTTTTCATCCCTGGGGCAAGCCCATTCATAGTGAAATGCCATCTTTCCAGAAAATGTCCGACTTTTCTAATTCAGAGAGGTTCAGATCCATTGTTTTCCATCCAACGTGCTTATCACAGTCATTTCCTGCAACAATAACAGGAAAGCCAGTGAATGTAAGATCTCTTTATCCTGCTGTGACCCAGCAAGCCAAGTGGGACCTCTGGAAATGGAAATCTGCTTCCTCCCTGCCAGTGTTTGTCAGATTCAGCAGCTATCTCTAACACCCAACACAAACGTGTCTTATTATAAGCAATTATAAGGTTATCTTTCTCTCTTAAAAAAAAGAAGGGGGAGCCTATAATATAGCGTCTTTCTCGTCATGTAAAATTGTCATTTCTCCCTCTGCTTGTGGCTGCAGCTGCCAGCCGCTGGCTGTGTGAATCTGGATCAGCCCCTCCTCCTGCCAACAAGCTGAGGTCAAAAGTGAATCACTGCCCTAGCAAACGACAATACCAGACATGGCCGAATGCTGACTTTGGAGGACAGAGGACTTTGATCTTTGCTTCAGTCTTTAAACCTCCTTTGTAGAAGTGTGAAGAATGAGAGATAGGTTGGAAAAGCTTGGCTTGTATTGTTTATCCGTTTGCCAGCCTGGTGCAATCTTCAGTTCATTTCATTAACTCTGCATGCAGTAGTGCTCACTTCTGCACCCGGCAGATTGTGCATCAGTGAAGCTCCACTGCCCACAAGCAATTACGTAAGCCGCAGAGCAAATTGCAATTAAACATATGGGCACTTGTTTATTAGGACTTATTCTGAGGAGTCACTAATAACATGATGCGACATCAGTCTGATTAATTTCTCCACAATGTCAACTCCCAAGAGAAAAGGTGTACTCGCAGTGCCATCTCATAGAATTGCATGAAGGAACAGAGCTATCAGCTATGGTGTCCCCTTTCTCTATAATGGACAGCAACCAGTTCCAATGCAAAGTGTGTGTAGTATCGGGTGTCACCAGTGAATATGCATTTGACCTGACTGGGTATTTTCTACTAGTTGCCTAAGGGTGTGTTCACTGTGGCACAAAAACTGGTCCCACAATGAACACAGATCTATCCTTACTCAAAAATAATCTTTCAAAAAAGCTACTAGTCATTAGGTCATAGTAGAGTAGTTCATGTCCATCCTGCTGTATTTATTCTGCGCCATTTCATTAATAAAACACGTCTGAAAAAACTCAAACCAAACCAAAAAATATAGGTGCAAATTATTTTAGACATTCCTGTCCAATCAAAGCAAGTCCCCTGAAAAATCTCCCCAGTCAGTCCCATCTCATAGGAAGTGAAGGAATGTGAAGCAGATGTTCCAGCTTTACTTGGAACAGAGGCATCAGCTAAGGTATCTCCTCCTCTATATTTGGCAGCAACCATTTCCTGTGCAAAGCTTATGTAGGATTGGGTGTCACCAGTGGATACGCACTTCATCTGACTGGGAATTTTGTAGTATTCGGCTAAAATAACTGTTATAGGGAGTTAAAGTGAGTCTCTGCTTTTCAGAAACATTTTATCTTCAAATCCTAAACATGACTAAAGACGTAATAGATGGGTGTGCCTCCAATGACCCTCAGCTCTTTAGTAAACACAGCCTAGGACGGACTTGCAAAACAGCCTCAGAGTAGACATCATAAGCCCTTGATTACAGCTTGCTTGCAGAATATAACCTATTTCCAACAAGTACGTCCATGCTGTCTGTGGGGGCACGCGCTGTTCGTCATGCACCTGCCCAGCAGCTCTAACGCAAAGTTATCTCCCGTCTTGCAAAGTGGGGGTTCGGGTTTTTAGGGTCTGTTACAGACGGAGATGAGAGAGCCGTCAGACGGGACGGCACATCACCCCGCAGGTTACATAATCCACATCGAGATAAACAAAACGCGTTAGAGCGGGTGGCGGGGAGTGGGAGGGAGAGGGGTCTCTGATGCTTGCGCCCACAAAGACGGAAGGAAAAGAGCGCTCCATCCCGAGACAGAACCGACGGCTCTCACGTCATAACGCGAGCACGTTTCGCCTTTAAAACAACGACCCTGGGAAATCCACGCCACGCAAACCTTCCCATCCCCGGGTTTAAGGTTGAAGTTTTCAACGAGAATTTAAAAAAAAAATCTAAAGGAGACATTGCAAAGCTCTGAACGCCTTACCTCGATCCAGCGTGAGCGGTTGGACCACTGTCGCCATGACTGCTGTTTACTGGAGACTGAAGAGACTACAGGAGCTGCAGCATCACTGAGCGCGAGCGAGAGGGCGAGGGAGGAGAGAGAGAGGCTGGGAGTGGTTTTAGGATTATTCTACCTCCATCCTCATCCCATCACCTGCTACTCTGATAAAGAAGAAAACGTGGAAATTAACATAGAAAAAAAAGAATTGTGTCTTTGATTAAAAATGTTGACAAGAAATGGATTTAATGTGAAAATTCATCTACATGAAAGTGAGAAAATCCACGTGCAACTGAAAGTCAGATTATGTCAAATTATGTCGCTTCATAAGATTTTGCATTTGTGTGTGTGTGTGTGTGTGTGGGGGGGGGGGTATTAAAAAACACTGATTAAAACTAATAAATGATGATGACTGCAGATTGTTTGTCTTTATTTTAACTTTATTTTAAAACAAGAAAGTCTACTTTTAAGATGTTTACATTTAATGAACTATCCTAGAAGATTTTATGAATGACCTGAAATTTGTCCAGAAAAATAAGTCGAGTTTTAACAATATTTTACCTCAGTGTGTCACATTCATTATAACATATACAAAATCAACGAACTTTTAATCTCATGTATATAGAACTGAAAAGTTTTTCATGCTGTGATAAGAGTAACTTTTCCAAATCTAAAAGTTATTTTAAGCCTATACATTCCCATGGGTGTAGTAAAACTGATCACCAGAACTGACGCACCTTATTATACAAACAGAAGTCACATTGACAAGTGAGAAATAAATGTCCTTAGAAAAATGTTACACTGTAAGCATAAAATAAAACCTCTTGTGGCTCAGTTAGGAATAATAGCCACCGTAATTTAAAAAAATTGAAGTCGGTGACTTTTATGTAATTTTTACGTTTGCCAGATTAATCCCACAGGTCAGATTGGACCTTGTTGTGGGCTGGTTTTAGCCCCCAGGATGTATATTTGACATCCTTTCATTAGGATATACTTCAGGTAAATATTGTTGACTTTAGTTACATTTTTAATAGCACAATATTAATCACTGACCACTCAGAGCCACTTTTTACTTTTACGTTTGCATCCATCTGCTCAGCAGCACCCGCAAAATGAATGATACAGGTTTTTTTTATGATGTTTTTCCCAACATGTTCTGTGCTGCATCATGGCCACAGGATGACTGTCTGCTTGGTCTGGCTGCCAAGTTTCATGTATATGAATGAAATAAAGAATTGCACATCAATGTTGTCTGTTAAATTTAAAGAAAACAATGCAGAGGATCATCAAGAGCGCCCATAACTCTGATTGAAACATGCTGAAAAGACTGCACTTCCACTGTTTTATCTTCTCCTCACCAGCTCCCTATTAAACGTAGGATAAAACATAAAGCTCATGACCAGGCTTCAGTGTACATCAACGATCTCACAGTGCCACTATTCCCTATGGAGCACTGTGGCTCGTTACTTGTGAGTCTCTGAGAGTCGAATGGGAGGCAGAGTCTTGGGCATCAGGCCTCTCTCTCTGGAACCAGGCTTCCAGTTCACCCTCTCTACCTCTAAGATCAACTTTAAAACCTTCCTTTTTGATAAATCTCACAGTTAGGGTTGATTAGCCATCCCTTAGTCATGCAGCCAATGCTAAGGGACGTCCCATCATGCACTGGGCTCTTCCTTTTCCTTTTGTCTCTATGCTCTTCATTTTCCATGTATAACCTTATAATAGCATTGACATAATGAACTTAATCTTAATGGATGCGTTTGTGATGCATGCTGGTCTTTATTTCGGGTTCTCTCTACCCAAACCAGTCAAGGCGCATGGCTGCTCTCCCTGAGCAGGGTTCTACTGGAGGTTTTCCTTCCAGTTAAAATCAAGTCTTTGGTTGCAGGATGGTTCATTTTTATGTGAATGAGAGCATAATCATACACATGATTCTTCCTTTTTAGGAACTGTTCTCTATTTCTGTCTTGCTTTCACCAAACTTCCACAGACTGGAAGGAAACCTAGCAGGACAGATTTTTTGGACATCTAATTCTGTTTATTTGGCATATTATTTATTTGTATGTTTTTAAATACTATGTGTAGTTTTTACTAAGATCTCTTTGAAAACAGGGCAGTCATCATCAGTCATGCTTAACTCTCATCATATTACGCAGTCAGCTAGCACGGCTAAGTTTGCATGCAAAATCTCGCCATAATGTGAAGATGTTTGGCTATTTTTGGCTTGCATGTGTGAGCTCTTATAGCTGCACATAATCCATTCAGCCGTTGCACTTCAGAGATCAGCTGATTGCAGCCACGCTTGCCATTAAGGTATATTGTGAACCGCTGAGCCATGCAGCCTCTTATCTTTTCTCTTGGCTACATGCAGCGTATGCAGCCTGATAAGGGCAGAATGATGGCAGTGAACTGAAGTTGAAGGGCTTAGGGATTAATCTTTGTGTTTATTTGCCACCACAGGCCGGAGTCAAACCTCTGACTCTCCTCGGTTATTGTACATGTGCTGGCTTATGGTGCCTGTTGCTGTGGTATGCCTCATTCATGGCCTGTTCTTACAGCTGATGGAATTAATGCTAAAAAAAAGAGAAACCAAAGGAAAATAAGCATTTAAAGCCATGTTTTGGTTGTGTGTACTAGCAGCTGGATGTGTCTTATACAGGTCATCAATTATGACCTCCCACCTGCTTTTTCTTCACTGGCTGCTGAGGAGTGTGAATTAGAATATAACAATAAAGAGTTGGAGTCTCTTTTTTTGGGCTTTAACCTATGATCAGATTCTGACCTGTTTTTAATGGAGACTTTCAACAAAATGGTTCCCACAGTTCATATGTGCTGCTGAATTTCTGCCACCCAGCTGTTTGCAGATGTAACAGTAAGGGGTGGGCTGCAGGGATGGATGGAGAGGGGAAAGGCTTAGAGAGCATGCAGAAAGAGGGCACAGAGAGATTACAGGCTCCCATCCATGTGGTTTATAATACAGTTCTGCTTTTTTTAAGAGGTGGGATTTTACTGCAGCGCTTAAAGCCCTCAAACTGCCAGTGAATTGATTTCTAAAAAAGGCCTTCACTCGTACAGAGGAAGATAGAACAGGCAATAGAGACAAGCCAAAGACAGGCCATCCCTTTTGTAAGCGATGTGATTTCATTCACTCATTCAAAAATTACATCCACAAATTGTGGGATAAAATTTCCCTTCCCCCTAAAAATTTTAGATTGAACTGAGAGCACTAATGCTATACCTAATAGATTGGAAACAGAGAAATCACTTAGCGTATCTTATCTCAGCCATTTTCTTTATTCAGATCTCCATCTGTGGCCACTTCGGTGTTTTAAGTTAGGTTAAGTTACCTTTTCTGGGGTCTGACAGTATCTTTGCAACAAAGAATATATATATATATATATATACATACATATATACACATATATAGATATTCTTTGTTGCAAAGATACTTCACAATAAATCTGATAATAGTGAAATGAGCAGTAGAGTTGAGGATGTGGGTTGTATCGTGAGAAAGGTGAGCCTCCCAATGTTGTCGACTACATTGACTTGTTTAGTGTTGGTAGCAATGGTTTCACAAGTTTTTCATGGGAAAACTCTACAGCCCATCTTATACACTTGTCTGCAAAATGATCAAATTAAATAAGAATCACTTATGTTCAAGAGCAAGCAAGATTTGAAAGTGGCACTTCCTGTAAGCTTCACCCCCTCCCGTCAATGTTTTGTTGAAAGCCACGCCCCCATCCATACAGCCTGCATCTCTCACAGAATTATGACTTTTTTTGTTCTTTTTTCATGAATACATAATGTTTTTACCACTCACAGGATGAAAGGACCAGTTCACCAGTGTAACAAAAAGTAGTTCTGACCAGGACTACCAACTATGTTTAAGAATTTAGCCTTTTCTTTAATAGAAGGGGATGAAGAGCTGTGCAGACAAGTGTATGTGATTTAATCAGTCTCACTCTGAGACGGCTGAAACAGACTTAAGCCCTCTTGTGATTCTCACCAGGTTAAAGTGAGTTGAAAAGTAATCAATAGAAACCTCAAAGTGTCACCTTCAAGTTGGTTTGCCAAGAAGACTATAAGAATAGAAGAATATAAGAATTATAGGCTATTTCACCATGGCTAAAAAGAAAATGTTGACAAGTTTTTCACAAAATGCATTATTTGTGTACTTAATTGCATGAACATGAGGCCTTCCTTTGAGTCCCCAAAAAGTTAAAAACTGAGCCCGTCCTCCCCTCTGTCCTCTTGACCAGAGTATGATGATTACCTGTTTATCTGGGTCTGTTTTTCTTTGTCTGCCCCTTTGTGGGATTACAGGTCATTTGAAGCAGAAATGAGATAATATGATCTGAAAATTGGCTTAAACAAACAGCAGAAGTTAGTGTGGCATAATGATGGCTGTCTTAGAAGGACTGGGCTCCACAAAATTAAAATATTCTACATTGTTCCTCTGTTCATCGAGGAAGGCTTTTAAGAAGTAAGGAATGGTTATTTTTATAACATGATGTGACAGGTTCCTTTTCTGCTACATAAAGGGTGTTTATTCCTAAGCAAAAGCTGACAAATCATCAGAAAAAAAATCATGAAATTACATCTGATGTGTAACTTTTTTTTGACCAAGATAAATTGATTCAGAGACATTAAAGTTTCTTCTTACTATTAAAGGAACCCTGTAAACTTGTTATATCAGGGGAAGAATGTGGGATATTATTTATAGTTGACTTATTTGGATTGTTTGCTCAGCAACGTGCCAACAGAGGTAGTCAACAGTTTGGCATATATGACAGAACAAAATGTTATTCCATGTTTCTAGAAACCAACAGTATGAAAACCAAAGATTTTTGAGAGACTTGTGGATTCTCTCCCCCTTTACTGTTTACACATACAAAACACAATGAAGGGATTCCTGTGTTTTTTCCACATCAAACAGTAAACTTCCCCGGATCGGTCAGTCTGTACCTACAGATCGGATAATCAAATGAGAATAGGAAAATGGGGAATAATAAAGTAAATAATTATCTTTTAATAACTGTGAAGGACCATATGAGAAACAGAGCTTATAGATCCTGGTTTCAGCTGTTTCAGCAATATTTTACTTTGCAACAGGGCTGACAAATTTGGTCAAAAGTTGATGAGCAGCCTGATCATTTTTTCTTCTAAATCTCCTGTATTATTTCTTACATTTACAGGCTTATAGTCAGGATATGCTCTAAATGCTAAATGCATGAAATTCTTCCGGATAAATTCATGGAGAGAAACTTACAGTATTTCAATCAATATTTATGATTTAATAACATTTATTTAAATAAATTTGAATATTTGAATAGATGTCAATTAAACACGAGTAAATTAGTATAATATGATTAATACATTTCTTTATATAGTATAACCTATCCTTATCTCTTCCCTTACTGGCATATTTAATTTTTCCTGCCATGCTTCTAGCTGAAGTCAGGTCTAATCAGTTAAAGATGATAAGAAGGTGAGTTGCTAATAAATCAGAATCAGAAATACGTTATCCATCGTGGAGGGAAATTAATACTTTACATTTTCCTAGAAACTCTTAAATATGATGATATACAGTAAGAAATTGAGATTTGTGAGAGGAAGGAGATCTCATTTTTGTCTGGTGAACTGGTCAAACGTCTCAGTTTCAACATTTGGTATGTTGTTTATCTTATGGCTCGATAAGATTTGTAAATCAGTTTTTATTTAAAATATTGTGCAGCATGAACCTTTTCTGAAGCTGGATAAACTGGTTGTGAATATTTAATAGAATAACATTTAAAATTTGTGTCATGTTGAATTTAGAGAT
The DNA here is from genome assembly GCA_037177035.1 of Craterocephalus eyresii. NCBI lineage: Eukaryota > Metazoa > Chordata > Actinopteri > Atheriniformes > Atherinidae > Craterocephalus > Craterocephalus eyresii. The sequence continues at coordinate 19,137,273 of JBBBVT010000025.1, read as the reverse complement.
GTCTGAAGACTTCAGAGGCGTAAACAGTTAAGCCGTGATTGATAATTGTGCTTTGTAAAGCTCATAATAACGAAGTCCCTGAACACTAAAAGCAAATTAATTCAGTGGTAACAAGCTGATTTGATGTGCATCTGTTAAATGATGAATAATATTGACTGACAATATTTACAGAACACTGCTGCATCTAATGCCCATTCAAAACATAAAGCGGTAATCATTATTCTCTAATTTCATAATAACTCCATCTTCAGACACTCTGTTGGGAAGAGACAGTGTTTTGAGATTAATCATATGCAGATAAACCTGAGGAAATGTCTCTAACAGTTTCTGAAGGGCAGCAGACTAATTTCTGCTTCGTAACACTCACACTCATCTGATGAAATAAGAGACGAGGGCAAGATGGAGCAGCTATAATAGGCCACTTTGGAGCTCCGTTTTAGCCTGATTAGCCTGCCCAAGCTGCTGTTAGAGGAGTTAGTGCTCTGTTCACGTCCACTGTCAGAGAACATAAGAATGATGCATGTCCTGCCAGCAGCATCGGCACTGCTCAGGAAAAAAAATGATAGCTGTGTTTGATGGAGCAGAGATTTAGTGAGACATTTTGGCCGGACAAATTAAAGCATGAGAGGAGATGGGAGCCTTTGTTTTGCTGTCAGGACTTCAAACATGAATATGGATTGTAAATTATATGCTCTGTCAAAATTTCATATAAATCAATGACCTGTTTGAAAGACAGTTTGATTTAATCTATGAAGCCAGGAAATAAGACTGGGATGGATTTTTTCAGGATTCCACCGTTGGAAAGAGGACTTAATTTGTTTTTTCTTTTGTCCAAGAAAACAACAGTAAAATTGCAAATTTGCAAAAGTGTAATGAATCTCGCTGTTGCAAGGCAACCGCCCCCCTTGGGGAGTAGATGGAGCTTCCAGCAGTGTCTGATGGAAAACACTGCTCTGCATGTATAAATAGAAACACATGATGCAAAATATCAGATGGACGAGTTACCCAAGCAGGGCATTCTGTTCAGGGGTCATGTGTGGGGGGGGGCTGGTCAACTGGATTGTGGGTATTTTACTTGGATGCTGCCAGGGATGAAATAAATGCAAACAAGGGGCCGAAGACCTGCTGCTGCTGCTGTGTGCCGAGACAGGATCACACCAGCTGCTGTTATGGGGATGAGAACTGTAAAAATGACTCAGCTTAACAAGATGGCAACATTTCTGTGTTTTTAACTGACTCACAACATGCCTAATTATTTTTAATTGGCTAAATGCCCTCAAGCAAGACATAGGAGTTCCAATCAGACTGCCTAATGTCATGACAGACAACATACAGAACAGATTATATAGGCTGGCTGCAATTAAAAGAGAAAGTTAAACGGGATGTTGGCAGTCTACAGTAACATGGAGGAGTTATGTAATACGTTTTTTCCCTCCTTTAGTTGCTCAAAGCTCCTCCTGCTTCAACTACATCCAGTTCATAGTTCGCATTCCTTCTGGAGATTGTAAAAGGATTTCTGATAAAAAGAAAAATCTACTCTCCCTTTAAGAGGCCACAGATGACGCTGCAGCAGCACAGCAGGATTCTTACTTTCAGAAAAACTTAAGAGGGAACTTGCCATTCAAGAAACCAGCAAAAGCAATGCACCTCCAAGCAAAGTGTGCCACGCGCCTGAGTCTCTGCGCCCCTGCTGCGCGCAAGAGGAGCCTCGTGAGGAAAGTTTGGTCTCGTTGTGCAGCAGAGCAGCACATTCAGCGAGGCTCGCGAACAACAGGATCGCATGCATCTCCAAGTATCAGCAAGTACTTCGAACTGCAGGGTTGCAGATATGCATCCGACACCGCGTATAGTCGAGTCTTCGCGGCGGCGAGAGACAATCCCACAGAGTTCTGGGGTGAGATGGGACGAGATATAAACTGGTTTGAGCCATGGGTTAAAACTTTGCACGTTGAGGATCCCGTGTTCCCAAACTGGTAGGTTTCCCAGCATTACGAGCAGTACCATGGCAAAGCGAAACAACGTGCGATGAACAGACGTCGTATGTAGAAATGACGTAGGCCCGTTGTGAGGAAGTCTAGCTTCACCGCCTCCAACCTCCTCATGGCACAAAGTGTTTAAAAAATCCCGAATCCTCCACAACTGTGGATAAGACAGTGATGGTAGTAACACAGGACATTTGATCCTATCCGCAGGGATGACAATATGATGACCAAAATATGGGTAAATGACCAGGAGTCATTGCAAAAACATTATTGAATTTTCATGATGAGTAATTAACTGATGTGTGTGTGCGTGTGTGTATATATATATATATATATATATATATATAAACACAAAAGTTAATTACTCATTATATCATATATATCAGATGTACTAGGTTTATATGTATATATAACACACATATTCAAATTTTAAATTAAACTATAAATGCATATTGTAGTCATTAAAGGTAGGGTAATTGTTTTCCAGGAGCATTTTTTACTTTAGGCTACCTCAAACCCTGATTGCAGCCAATTGATTATGTGCACAAAAATAAATTATTTCAGTCATCTGTCGAACGGACAGAACTGAAACTCCATCAAATCATTTTAACCAGTCTGTTCCAAAGATGGGATGGTGTGGCCATCAGCTATAGCATACCATGAAGAAGAGTCATTTTTACCATTCTCCTGACTGGAACTTTTCTAGTACAGTATGTGGTCCAGGGCCCGTTCAAACACTGTAGGCTATTGGTTTAAATGGTCTCAGGTTTAATTTGTATTCAACAACTAAACCAAATCCAATTGCAGTTAAACAGTTATAACCTTGTAAGATATGACATGATGCAATGAGATCATCACAAAGACACTTATATATCGTTAGCCTCATAGCATAATTGCCTAAGTCATATTTCAATGTTTTTGGAAAACAAGAAAAAACACAATTTTTTGAAAAC
>JBBBVT010000025.1:19087433-19101121 GCA_037177035.1 Craterocephalus eyresii | reverse complement strand
TTTTAAAAAAAAGAAACAGTCTCATTGTCAACCCTTTTAGTTAAATAACTGATGTTAACATTTAACAGCAGTTATTGAACTTATATAAAAAAAGGCTGATTGAAATATATATATATATATATGCATCTGTAATGCATCTTCTGTAATAGGAATAAAAAAATCCTGTCGCATCATAAATGTAGCTACACTGATTTCACCCAAAGCAGCCGAACATGATTCAGCTCTCATTAGCCGCAATGAATTGCTTAGCAAATGAGAACAATAAGGAGCAAAGGCTGTGCACAGAAATAAAGAAGGACTGGATCTATTCCTAACATGAACAAATTAGCAGGGGGTGTAAAACAGGTAGCAAACCAGCTTAACATGATATCTTAACATGCATTAATTAGTCATCATTGAAAAAGGTTATCCGGATACAACAGCAGTCAGTCAGCTGCAGACGGCAATATTTGGTGCGTTTAAAGTTGGCTGGGACACCACATGTAAACAGATTAAACCACTTTATGCATCTGTTACGTCAGTGGCCTCCACAGCCACCACATCCACCAACATTCCACGTTTGGGATGTGGTGGAGATTCTCATCACGGATGTGCAGCAACTGTGAGATGCTGTCATGTTAATATGGAGAAAAACCTCTGAGAAAGGTTTCCATCACCTTGTTGGATCACCTAGAATTAGGAAAAAGGGCTCCAAGCCAGTGCTAGATGGTGGAACTGATAGTGTGCAATTGTTTTCCAGGGTTTGTGTTAAAAAAGTTGTCATGCAATCTTATTTTAATCTAAAAAATGTTATCTACAGATCACACCAACCATTGAGGACCCAGAAGTGTTCAAAGACATTGAGAGACAAGTCGAAAAAGTTCTGAGACGTCCTGGAGCCTGAACTCACCTGCAGCAGAGAAAACGGAGGCTACACACATGCAGACCATATAGTGACTTCTTTTGACAAAAAGGATGAACTCTACACATTAAAGTTTGCTAAGAACATCTTTAATTTTACTTTACGTACTAATTTTGTGCAACTCTGTAACAATGAAACAAATAATGTAGATAATCCGAAATAATGTGAAAACTCAATAGTTTTTTTTTTCTGTTTTATTGACAATGAAAATTCATTTTCTCACCACTTAGTTTTGACCAAAGTACAAGAAGTAATAAATAAAAAAAAAAAAATGGGGACAAATGATTCCTCGTTCGTGCAAATTGATGTAAAAACAAATGAAAAAGTGTAAGACTTGTCTTGTCGTCCATCAGAAATAACTAAAAGACAGATAAACAGGGCTATACAGCAGATTACCCTGGAAACGGACAAAACAAAACAAAGAGTTACACCAAATGTAAGTCACAGCAAGCAACAGCTTTTTTTTTCCTTTTTTTTGCCATTAAATCACCTCACTTCAACATGTTCATATACACTCTACACATACTATGAGCTAAAGCAGTCTGTCTTTCAGTTATTTCATCTGCTGGGTCTGCATGGTGTCTCATGGGGGAGGAGAAGGCCAGCTCGGCTGTAAGAGTAGATTGTGTTAATGCGCCTGACAAAACATACAGTACAAGAAGTGACAGGGTTCTGTTTGTTCTGAGAGGATGTTTTTTGTGCAACTTGGGAGAGCGACAGCCTCTCTTGTCTTTGTCCTTGGCTACCAATGAGTCCGTTGAGTTGAAGTAGTTATATGAAAGTGCTTTTCATGTTCCAGTGTGTCCACGCATCCTCCTGTTGGGACGGCGAATCCGTAAGAAAAGACGATGAAGGTTATCGGTGCTGGAATGAGGCACCACTAGAGGATTTCACACAACACACAGAGTCTGTTCCTCTCTATGGTTCATCATCATAGTCGTCAGCACATTGAAAAAATAAAACCATATGTACAAAATGACCTAGAGGAACAGGGGCATGGAGAAAGTCCAGAGAGCAGCATATATTCATCTATGGTCCACTAAATGAGGTGGCAGGGACTGTTCTTGTTCATGTTTTGCACAAACTCTGAATATCTTTTTATACATAGATGTGTATATATATATATTTATATATATATATTAAAAATGGCATATTTATATCATTTTACAGATGACCTACACATCTTCTGTAGAAGAAATACACAGTACATTATGCTCTGACAAGTTATTGTACATGTAAAAGGTAGAAATGGTGACAACAGGGCAGCCTGCAGGACAGTTTAGCACCAGAATCTGGTGCCCACGTGTAGAAGGGATGGAGCAGGGATTTCTTGGCAGTGCGTGTCATCAGATTGTTTTGATCCTCAGCAGGTCAGCCCGTCCAGCAGCTCCACCTGTAAGTCTCCCCTCAGAACTGGAGCTGAAAGGAAACATAACGGGTGGATTTTAGTTGATGTTTTTACATTTTCTGCAGCATCAAGGCCCCGATGCATGACAGTGAGCCGCCTCGCTGCCCTCTATCCAGCGGACAAGCATTTAGCCTGTTTAGTGCTTCTTGCTGGTTAAAGAGTAGCTGTAGGTTACTGGGGCTTGGTAAAGGCCAGACAAGGACCAATCAGGAAGGCAGGAACTGGAGAGGAACCTGTTTAATACAGGTGTGACTGCCTGTCTGAGCACTCAAACATTTGTTCAGTCTCTGTAGTGCAGTAAGATGGACTTTTTGATGTCTTTTACTGTGGTTTCAGAAGATTTTAATTGTTTGGGTGAAGTAGAGGTGCACACACCCCGAGTAGGTTGCTTTTAGGCACAGCACTGAGTGCTGTTTATTCTAGCATGACACTAAATATTGACTTTTATTTATGTTTTGGATTTCATGTTAGAAAACACTGCATCCGCCAATCTTATATTTTTAAAATTCTGTCTTTTTCCCTTTTCTCTAGTGCTGTGGCTGGTGGGATCCTCCATTCACCGGGGTGGTTTGGATACTGGGTGTGCACGTTAGCCAGCGATAACATGACTGTCTATCATCTTATCTATCATCTTCTTATGTTTTTTAGAGTTTAATTATTGTAAAATAGATGGCCAGTGCATGACCCACATTGACTGTTGTGGCCTCTTCATTGAAGCCCCTGGGTCCTCTCACAAAGGTTACAAAATTAAGCAAAACATGGGGACAACATGCCCCTTGTAGATCAGACAACCAGTGCAAGCGCTGGTGCTTCACAATCAGCAACTAAACAAAGAAATTGTCAACCTCAAGGAGTTTCTTACCATTGAAAACTGTGAGTATGCTGTTGTCGGCAAAGAAGTTGGATAAACGGGACCCCACACCTTCAGAGGTTTGTGAATCGTAAAATGAAGTGCCCACTTTGAGCAAGCTAAAGGCAACGACGAGCAGAACAAGATGTAGTGCACTGCACAAATTTCACAGCCACGACTAATTTCCACAAGCCATCTGCTGGCTTTACACAGCACTTAGAGACGGAGGTCGTTGCCTACATTACATTCAAACGTTTCTTGGACCCAGGACCTGATGCTAATGTCTCCAAGTTTGGTGGCAAACATGGCCTAGTTTAGAATCAACACCTTCCCCAGGTGGTTTATCTTAAGCCTAATGCCGGCCTGCCGTTTTTATTGTTTTAATATAAGACAATGTGCGAGTGTAGCAGCAAATATTTCAGGGTATACTCTGCCAGTAAGCGTTGCTTCTTCATTCTCCTCCTTGCTGACCTATACAGTATGTTGACTCCACAGGCTAATTTCTGCATCACACCCCTTCCCTCACACCTGTCAAACACAAACTGGCCATGCTTTTCTTGAATACTAAAAGTGACAATAAGTTCTACTTTCACACATCTTACCAAATGGTTCCTTGAATTGTACACTTAATGTTTTAGATTTTAACCAATCCAAATCCAATGCAACCTATAAAAGTTCCAACTGCTTGAATCAGTATGAAAATAGAAATAATATTGGCGGCTCAGCACACTGTACCAGAGTTCAACCCAGAGCTATTTCTCGTCTTTTTGTTTGGGGGTTTGAGCACAAAAAGATAATGAATGCCTACAGGGTGCTCCATGAGATGACTCAATATAAAACATAGTTATAGTTAAGAAAGATGGAGCTTTCGTATCCTAATCCACCAGATCAGACTTCTATGGTTTGCTGCTCCTCTTATCAGTAATTCTGGTTAACTCTGATCATATTCATATGAATGTTGGTAAAGTTTTCATGCAGACGCACACAGGTCAGGCCACTGAACTCAGAGTCAATGTCACATAACGGCAGGAGGTGGCGTCGGCAAGGCAAAATGCTGCTGCCCCTATCAGTGCATGAACACATGAAATATATTTTCACAGGTCAGACGCAAATTTAGCTTAAGGTCCAGAGGCTGAGTCGGACCTTTGTATGGGTTTAATCACAGCTGGCAGTAAATACCATCTACCGGCCATTTCGGCTAACGGTAAGCTCAACCTTCAGGCTTTCCTAACACAACGATCCTGTTTGGTAGTGTGGAGGTGCTGTGTCAAATTTTAATTTCTTTTTTCTTCCCATGTGTCATGTATCCACGCTCGGTGACTTTTCTTATTTCATGGAACCTCATTATAAATTCCCAGAATATCCCTTTACGAAAAGTTTCTCTTCATGTCAGGATTAACAGCTCAGTTCTCACTTAAATCCCTGATTTGAGGTGTAAACAGCTTTGTTTCCAGGGTTTTAGGATGTGAAGATGCAAAACATTTAAATGAGGCAGTTTTAAAGGCCTGTTGGGATGTGTTTTCCCATTGGTCCCAGCTGGAGTTATTTTTAGAAGCGGCTGGTTTGTACATCTATTCAGCGGTGAGCAAACTCGTCCTTAAAGTGAAACCTGAGAGCATAGCTGCAAGTTTACTCAGTTTCTTTTCTGAGGGAATGTCTGAATTGTTTCAGATACCAGGAATTTCTCATTGCACCTGGCAGCACAAAAGGAAGCTAAAAATCTAAATAACTGTTGTAAGACCAGCTTTAGGAGATCAGATATGTACAGTAATGGTCACGTAAAAGCTTTAAAATCTGTAAGATGCAGATTTTTAAAGCTGTGGCTGTAATTGGCTTGTTGCTTTAGACATACAGTCATGATGAGACTGCAGCACACACAAAAACACCTCAGAGGCCGGCCAAGCTGTTCAGACACACTCATGCCCATTTTGGGAAACATTTGAAATCCAGTTCCTGTTTGAAGGACTACTGAGTAAACCTGTGTATGTGTGGTGTTACATACAGCGTACAGTTAAAGGTCCCCCTCTTCCTCCTCTCAGCAGGAGTAGGTTCTCACCGTGGAGCTGTCCAGTCGCTGCACCGCCGACGGTCCGACTGCAGGGGGAGACATGGAGACAGGAAGCTGATTAAACTGCCAGAGCGTCACATGGACCCACAGAGGAAAGGATGCATCCTTCCTCTCTGGTCCCCATCCCCACAACATCATATCCTCTACACTTCCCCACACACTGGGGATTACTTGGAGCGTCACGTTGAGAGGAGAAAGCCACTCAGTCACTCAAAGGAAGTGTTTGTTTTGAGTGGACACCATCGGAGATGAGATTTTAGTATGTTGTGGGTGTCACAGACCAGAAAGCGCCGTAGCTACGTTTACATGCACCGCAGTATTCATGAGCTTATTCACACATATAGACAGCATTTTCTGCTTACCTGAGCCAGAATATGGACCCTGTATGAATAAGCGATAACTGAATTAAGCTAGCTTGTGGATCTTAATCACATTTTGTAGAAATTTTACAGCATCTTGTGACACACTAAGACATTAATGTCCGTAGCTAAGACCTTAGGACTGCCAGGTCTGCTTATTGTTTTAGTCATTAAAGTAAACAACTCAAGCTCTGCTTGTTTCTGTCACAGGATCTGGCAACACCTTCTCTAACAGAGAGCAGGCACAGGAACTAATCCTTCATAGTTTCAGGGATCTGGTTCTGTTGAAACCCTTTGGTGGGTGAAAACGTTGTGATTAAGTTGTGCGACATGCTCAGATTCCACTCTTTGAGAAGGGATTTTCCTTTTTGCATCTCATGTGACGATGTAGATTGGCCTTATTTAGAGAAAAGAAAATCAGTGTGCATGTACACGTAGCAGTGCAGACGTAGGAATGTCACTGGGAACACCTTGTTAAAAGAGAACTCTGGCTAAAATCCGTCCGTTCGGATGATTTCCAGCCATGTATAACAACACGGTTGCTAATACAATCTGCATCCATTGAAAGGATAACCCTGGTTTATTGCAGGCCTGTGTTTAACTCATCTTCCCTGGACCTGCTGGGCATACTTTACATTCTTCTTTGGGAGTGTCTGATGCTGAATATGCTAACTGGTGTAGTCTTTGAACGCCCCCAGGGTCTGTTGTCCATCCACATGAGTAAAAATCTCACAATCTATTCTGAGTTTGGATGTGATCAGACTAGATTTCTCCTGGATGGCCTTGCTGAGCCATGCTGCCAGTCAGTGTGGAGAACAAACACACACATCAGGCAACCTGATACTTTGGTCTTTGGCAGAAGAAACTATAGTGGCTCCAGTTACAATAAACCAGTGTTATTCCTCAATCTATGCCTGTTTTAACCAGTGCTCTCTTTTAGCAGCAGAGGGATGAGGAGTGACACAAACTGTTAGTTTTAGGACGTGATCACCCAGAGACATGTCATTCGTGTACGCCTGCTGGTTCTGGGAAGTTTACATCGGCCACCGCTTTGCTTTTGCTCCTTAATCACTTCCAAGGTTTTACGAGCAAGCATGGGTCTGAATCCATAACTTAGTTTTACCACCAGGGTGACAGCACAACTATTTTGCAGCTTTGCAAAACAACACCCTTGGAGTAGAGAGATTAGAGTGTTGGAGAGAGATAGAAGAGAAAATGAGAGGGTGAGTAATCACGGAGAAAAGGAGAGATACAGCAGGACAGAGATCGTGTGAGGAGAAGGGAGAATGTAAAGAAATGGTGCACACAGGGCCGACAAGCCCAGAGTCTTCAGAGGGGCATAGCTGACCTTGAAACCAGTCCAAATACATGTCGTCAGGACTGTCGTCCAGCGCCTCATAGAGGACTGCAGAGCAGCCGTCAGAGAGAACAAGAGAAGACCGTCAGAAAGTCCTGCTCTCCGCTTTCATCTCGCTTCGCTGCTCGCTGTAACGTGGGCTTTGGAGGCCGGACTCAAACCCAGCCTTTCCGCATTTCATTAACAAAAAACAAAAAAACCCGGCGGCCGGTGGTGCCTTAGGCGGTCTCACCATCAGGGGGCATTCGTCGGGAGTGACCGGACGTCGTAGTGAGACGGAAGCCAGCAGGCAGCGTTTCTGCTGATCCGGGCATCATGCTGATTCCATGGATGTCCCGAGGAGGGAACTGCCTCCGCCATGACGGACCCCGGAAGTCTTTGTCGTCACACTGTTTGGCGGGAAACACGTTCCGTGTTAACAGCAGATAAATAGACTGTCAAATGTTACTTTTCTGTTGAGGTTTATTGCTGCACCATCTTTTATTTTGAAGAATATTGCAAGCACAGCTCTCAGAAAGTTTGCCTCTTTATACTGATTAGTTACAGGCTAGTAACTAATTAGTCCTAAAATCATGTTTATGGGCAGAGGTCATGTTGGAAGAAAAGTCTCTGCTCATGGTTGCATGATATTTAGATATTTGTGAAGTAAATAAAAAAGCCCGTGATGTTGGATCTGCTCACCTCGTCCAGCCTCCGATCGGTGCCCAGCGCCAGCAGATTGTTGTACTCCCGCTCCAGAAGCTGACGTGCCTGAGGGGGAGGGGCCAAAACAAAACAAATTAGAGGAAGTTCTAACTTTAACTATCGCGGCTATTTATAGCCGGGTGGCAGCAGAGACAGCTGACACATTACTTTATGAGGGATTCGTATTAATTTTACCCAATTATAGGCGTGATCAGCAGTGAAAACACAGCAGGCGACCTGCCAGGGTGACAGCTGGCCAATCGGCATGTTTTGATTTAGATTCCAGCAGCTTTTCAAGTCTGATGCAAACATATCTGTTTTTTTATTTTTTATTTATTTATTTTGATATATCTGTAGCATCTAACACCATTTATTGAGCAACGATAAAGCAATGTGATAGGAGGGAAAGAAATTGACTCTAATACAGATTTAAGGTGTGTGAACGCCATAGATGAGTTAGAAAGTCAGCGAACACGCGCACCCACATCACCATGCATGTGTGTGCGGCACCTGAGTGTTTTGGTTGGGAATCTGGAGGAGCAGTGCCAGACTGCTGTAGTCAAAGTTGTCATCCAGGGCAACCAGAGCTCCGTGCACACCGCTCTCCAGGAGGATGTTGGTGTAGTCCCGCAGGCCTATGCTCTGCACCCAGCGGATGACCCGCTCGTTGCTCCACACCAGCACATCTGCAGAGACATGGCAGCGTGATATCCAGCCCTTTCACTCTTTATCTGCTCCGTCATGAGTTCCTGGTTCCCTCTTACCTCTCATCTCGTGCTGGCTCTGCTCCCTGCGTCTCTCCAGCTCCTTCCGGTCATAGTTGAGCTTCTTCAGACACATGATGCCGTACTGTAAACTTGTTCTAATGAAGGAAAAACATATAGTCATAGGAAGAGGGGAAAAACAATGAGACCAAGCAGCAGTGAGGTGAGTCCAGTACTGTACCTGTGGAAGCTGTCCACCATTTTAAGGTGCACCCTCAGGTCCTTTTTGGTGAGGTGGTCCAGCATGCGGGCATCTACCAGGCACTCCATGAAGTAGCTGCGGTACTGAGGTAGTCCAAGACTGGGCAGCCACTCGTTCCCAATCCACTCGTGGTTCATGTCCCCGTAGGCCAGAGTCTGAGAGGAAACATGAAAATAAATCAGAACATTGTTTGAAATGTTTGGTTTTACTGATTTACTAAAGGGAGAGGGGTTTTCTAGCTTACCTGTGCCCAGCTCCCCTCTCCAGAGTCTGACTTCTGATTCACACAAAAACAAGAGAAAATAGCTTTAGTTGCATTTATTTTGATGCAGTTGTAGAAGCCTTGTCTGTGTTTTTCTACATTTACAGCTCAAAGAAAAAAAGCTCCTGCCACATCGGTACACTTTCACAAACTTTGAGCCAAGTTCCAAACAAACACGACCCTCAGAAGGAAGGGAAACCGAACATGGTTATGTTCTCTAATTCACTCAACCACTTAAAGTGACACCATTTAAAGTGAGAGATTGCCAAACTGGAAAACAGCTGGGTGTGACACTTATTATGAAGGGGGCAGGTACCAGAAGAAATGTCTTCTCTAGGTCCCTGTCATATTCAGAACGGATTGTGGTGCAGGGCCACCAGCAGCAGACCACAGCCTGCAGATCTATGACTGCACTACCATGTAGCACAAAGCTACCATGTAAGTTTTTCATTTGGTTGCACCAGAGAAAAAATGTTCCCAGCAGCATCTCAGAACCACAATAATATAAATTTCAACACTTTCCCTCTGATCATTACACACATAATAATGGAAATTTAAATTATTATGTACAAAAATGACGTTAAGTAATAAAACAAAGGAGAATTTTTTTTAAAAAGACTAACGTGAGCTTTACTGAACTGGAAGAAACTTTTCAGACGTTGACAGGAATCATGAGGCTTTGCTGCTTCTGGCAAATTTGCCGCCAGCTGATTTTATTAATGTTCTTTCATGAGAATGATAATGATGATGATGATGATTCTTCTGCCTTCTTATATGTCATGTTTATGGATTTAGGTTGCTGTATCCTCAACCTGATGCCCGGAACACACACAGCTTTCATTTTTTCTAGAGCTGTGTACCGTTGGATTTCCTACGTTTCTGTCAGCTTCGGTCAGGGTTTCTGCCAGTCTTTTATCCGCTGCCAAACTCTGAGAGACTCAATCCAGCAAGTGGATTGTAATTCACTCTCATCTAAATTTTTCTGCTCAGGAGATGTGAAAAACTGTTCAACTGGTGAGAACAGATCACGCCCACATACTGCACCAGCTAATTTACCCCTATTTTTCTTTGACAATTGATTCCAGTTTTCCATGGTGTTCTTTGCCATAATGTGCACTGGTGGCAAATTTCTACTGCAGACCCTGAGCAATCAGAGGAAAGGACCCACCCCATCTCTGCATATAACTCGTCGGCTATTTATCACAGTGTCCTTGTTTGAGCTCAGATAAAACCCAGAAAATGCAAAAAGCCCTACATTTCACCTGAGAAATGTCAGATGAACCAGTGTGCGCTGGGTTGTACAGTTTCAGGAGACAAGGAGAAAAGGTTTAGGTGAAGCTGTGGATGGAGATAATTAGGACATTCATACAGAATGTCCCCAGTCTGACAGAGTAAAGGCTTGGAGAGTTGTACCCCATGCTATTAAGCCAATCGGATGGATTCTTTTTGGTAATAAAGATGAATTATTAGGGATGCTGGAGCAGAACATTGATACCCAATGCTGCCAGTTGCCTCTCAGTGCATATACATTATTATATCATAAATAGTTACTCATTGTGAGAAGGCAGCATAATGAAGTCAAAGGAGGCCTCCAAACAAATCTGGTCCCATCGGTCCCACAGTGAGGCATGGTGGTGGAAGCATCACGCTGTGTGGCTGTTTGTCAGACCACATCCTGGGGAAGTGGTCAGAGCTGAGTGAATACTGAAGAAGGCTAATTGGTGGCCAACATTTCAGTCTAAAAGAGAATTTTGCCCTAATTTTCTGTTCTAATGTGGGATAAGTCGACCATTTTGAACATAGAAGAGGATCCGGTCTTTCCCAACTGATCAACGCCAAACTGGAGAGTTATTTCTGCAAATTAGCGTATGTTAATGGAATTATTTGCTTCATTAAAAGAAGAAAGCTCTCTCAGCTTGTCTCTGATTGATCGGATGTGTTTTCACATGCAGCCTCAGTGGGCCGACTCCCTGGTGTGTGAACCAAAAATAAGAAATGCTAAATGGGATTTAAATAACTGGTAGATCTGGTGTGTGGTGACTAACAGCCCTGCAGAGAGAAAAAGCTCAGATTCAATGATTCCTGACCTTCATTATGGAGATGCGCTGAACCAACACGGAGCAAACTGACTCAGAACTTCATCAGCAGCAACTGGCTTCAAGCTAACCATTAGTATTGACAGAAGGTTCACAGTTCAGGAGAGGGTTTCACCGCTGCATGCTTCCTGTCACCCCCAGTGAAAAACACCCAGACTCCGAACCGACACAGAGAAAAGGATGGCAGTGAAGCACACAACGGGACTGACCGTTTTGGAAGGGGCTGCCAGGGTCTCCATCTCCTCATGGGTCACCCATACGTTGCCTGACGGCTACAAGGTACGCCCAAGAGACGGAGCAGCAGCGGGGTTGGTAGTAGAGGTCCGGTAGGAGGGGCAAGCAGTGTTAAAGAAGAAGAGCAGCACCACTGTAAGCCAATAGTGTTATAGCATCACAGTCAGATGATGAAACCCACCAGGGGTTAAAGGGCAAAGGACAAAAACACAGCACGCAGCATCACAACATTGACTCAAAGCATTGCCACACAAATAAATGACATCTGCCATGCAGATAAATTAGTAAGATAAACACCAGCAGACACATAAACCCACATTATTCATCCCTCTTCTTCCATCTCCTGCTAGATCACAGAAAATACTTGCACATAAACAGTCTCGGCCCGCTAAATTAAATATTCACTATCAAATGAAATGAGCTGATGTTGGGACAAACTAATTAAAAGCTTGATTAAAGTGAGTGTCTGCATGCATCCTTATTAATGCACCATGCTTCCTCTGAGAAATGGAGGAGTTTATAGCCACTATGTGTAACTTTGATGATGCGTTCATTTGCAGTTCGAGCAAATTGATGTTTTCACGGTTGCAGACTTGGATGGATTGCTGTGTCTGTGTTGCAGCTGTGAGGATAAGGGCACCCATAATGTCTGATCTAATCTATAGCCAAGCTCAGGACCCTTAACTTGCTTTTACAGGATCAGTTAAGTCACTCTGGTAAAAGGACTTGTGATGTTATGTGTGTTTTCTATAGAGTTTTGTAAGTCATAGAATAGGTGGTGAGGTAAAGCGTAATGTGGGGCAAAGTGTTAGCAGAGTTATTAGACAAGAGTTATGATGGTTGCATGCAGAGTAGCACTGACAGAAACAAAACGGACTGTACGCAATTACCATGACAACAGAGCCATGAAAGCAGCATCTTAGCCTTCCCCTGTATCATTTACTTTCTAATTTTAGACAGCGTAATTGAAAACTCCTGACACTCGGCATAAAAGAAGACCACGGACAAATGTGCTGAGCCTAAACACAGACATGGTTCACTCACAAACATTTGCAAGAGCTGATTTGGAAGCAGAAGTAGAGATTCGATGCAACCTTACAGATATCAGCATCTGTATCTGTATCAGCATGTTTCCACATGTGTGTGTGCATGCCACACATGGAGAACTTGTGTTATTCATCTAATAATGTGATTTATTTATGAATACGTGAATTTTCTCACACATCTCTGCGTTTTTACAGCACTTCCTCCTCCAGATCAGTACTGCTTTTAGCAAATGTTTGTAGCATCTTAGAACCAGTTTCCATGCTTGCATATGTTGCTGTGTGACTCACGGTTCTGGTGGTGGGTGGGGCTGAGGGGCTGGTGAGGGAGACCATTTCCTGGATGGCCAAGCGGAGTTTGAGCCGGTGCAGAGGGTTACTAATTCCGATCTCCCTCTGGATCTCTGTGTCGGAAAGGGCCGACATGATGGCGCCGCTCTTCACGTTGGCGCGGCACGCAGCCACGTACCAGGCCGGCATCCCCAACCACAGCTTCACCATGAGGAGGAAGAGGAGCGGAAAAGAGATGAGGAACCAAAAGATGTTAAAATATTAAATAACTACAACTCTGCCTCTATCACTGTGCCTCTGTGTTTTTAGATATTCTGTCTTTGTAAAAATGACAGCCAACGTGGGAATTTACAGCAGCACTAATGTGGCTTTGAAATAATCAGCTTCGATAACAACAGTTTGACTCTATTTTTATCTGGAACACTGCTGGTTGGATTAGGAGACAGGCAGGCTGATGTATTCCTCCCGTGCTTGTGCGCGGGGTGAAGTCAGTGTCATAACCAGGCATCTAAATTAACGCCCACAGACTTGCTAAATGTGGTTCAAAGTTAATTTTGGTGACTATAAATGAAACTTGTGCAGTTTAGCAGGCGATGAAAACATGAAATTATTTCAGTTATTATTCATCATGGCAGTGCTATCTCACACTTTTCCATGACGTATCATCCATCCCTTATCTGCGTGGAGCTGTTTACAAACTACTGCCTGAAGAAAGTATAGCTCAATGAAGAGAGAAATGTTTAAGTATATGATGTGTCGAAGGAAAAACAAAAATGTGGCAATGGTTGAAGAACAAGGCAGGTTACAATAAAAGAACGAAGGTAGAGGAGGATGTTACTGACGCATCCAGCATCCCTCTTCATACTACATGCACTGCTACATCTCTGCAGCCATTAAAAGATGTCTCATCTTGATTACTGTCTTATCTCGTGCTCCAACCATTTCTCTTTTTCTTTTACTCTCTTCCTCCGATAATGTCCCGTTGCGTTTCTTTGCTGAATCAGCCATGGTGTGTCAAAACGACCATGTGCTGAGACCTGCTTGCTAGCTTGCGACATGGTGTGTAAAGGCTGCAATGTTACACGGCATCACTAGGGTTGCCACCTTTTAGAAATCAAAATAAGGGACGCCTACCGCAACTTGTCCGGTCCATGATTACGACTTAGTGA
>JBBBVT010000025.1:19076065-19087333 GCA_037177035.1 Craterocephalus eyresii | reverse complement strand
ACTTATGAAAATACGGAACAAATCGCGTCCCTTATTGGTTCAATACGGGACGCAACATTTCATTGTCAAATAAAGGATGATTCCGTATTTTACGGGACGGGTGGCAACCCTAGGCATCACCAAAGGAAAAGTTGTAAACATTTATGAATGTGGAATTTTACATTTTGAAAGATACAGGGTGCATCTGATGGAAGAGTGGGTGAGACAAAGATAAAGAGGATGTCTAATGCAAAATGACTTGTGCAGAAATAAACCCAAAAAACTAATGTACTATAGGTACCTTTGCAGCTATATTAAAGAAAAAATGTGTGAGGAGGAAATTGTTAAAGGAAAATGGGATACTTAAATGTATCATTTCAAATGTGTTCAGGGGAAAAGTTACTTTGTTCTTGCTGGAAAGGACATCAATTGAATGTTTATTTGAAAAAACAAATAAAAAACATTTAAAGGAACAGGTGTGATTAAATTCATTCAGTTGACTTTATAATTTAGTTTATTTTCCCTGAAATTTATTTGGCCAGTGGAAATACTGACTGACTGCTGAGCAAAAAAGTTAAAGGAATACTTCATCCTCAGAATGATCTGCCTTCATTTTCTGCTCACCCTCATGCTGATTAACACCCTGGAACACTTTCTTGACATTCATCATTTAGAAAATAAAGGCACATCATTCTGAGGGTGAAGTATTCCTTTAACTTAGATCCCTCTTAGCAATTACAAATATAGCATGACATATAAATGTCTTCATCAGTTTGTGAGTAATTCTGGCTACATTCTGTCTCCGTAATTAACTATAGAGTGAAATAAAACTCAAATGGGATTAAAATCCAAATAATCCAGCTTGTCACCAGCAATTAAACGTACCATATACTGTATTTGTGGAACTGTGAGTCCCAAAACTACACATGCAAGCTAATCTGGGTTCATGAACCTGAAAATAATCACATCTGAGCGGGTTGAGGGTAAAAATTTGCAAGCAAAATATAAATATATGAGAAGTTTGGACTGCATGTGTTCAAACCACTTGATATTTATATGATGGATTTGAACATACATTCGTAAATTCTCCACAATTGTTTTACACATTTGTACATAATGTTATATTAGTTTCACTGCGTATTTACAGGTGATGAAATGTAGCTGCAATGTCAATTTCTGACTTGATTTGAGGTCACAGTGACATTAATCCTCTACATTCCTGGAGTCGTTGCCTAGCAGCGCCCCGAGGCTGTGAAACATCCTTTCACAACTTTGTGTTCCAGCATGGAGGATCGTGCTACATGTGAGCAACTGCATACAAGACACTGACCATTGTGAACGTACAACAATGTTGAGAATCAACCTTGGACTGACGTTTACAGACTGGCAAGAGCTCAGAGTGCAGGTAGGATGTTAGATGGATGCTGAATTATAGTCGTTATAAGGGCACCTAACTGAGAAAACTCTGCCTTCAATATGAATAATGATCATCTGGATATGTTTTTAAATATGAATACAAATGATTGGATATGGGAAATAACTCCTAAAATCTAGCTGCACCAGTAAGGTTTACTGGTTTTAGGATTGAGATTCAGTCTGCCATTTACCTCCAGCCAGGCCACAACCGTCGGGCCGTCCCACTGCGCAAATGGTAAACCTTTTCTCCTGGCCTCCTCCAAAAGCTCATGTCTGAGGGCAGGAGCAGAGGAGACCGCATATTAACACAAGAACTTTAACATCTTAATCTCACATTTGCTCAGTCTGATACACCCCCACGTTCTTAATCCAACGCCACACTCCCAAATCTCTGCCGTTTGCCGTCTTGTGTGAGGAAAGCTCTGTGTTTTCTATTAGACAAGAGGGCTCGCATTGGTTTTCATCTCAGTCCGAGCGAGCCCGACGGTAGTTAGACTTACAGAGACAAAAATCTAAGACACTTTAGAGCTCAGGGAAAAGTTGGATTCTCATTTCCTGACCCCTCACCTGCAGTTTTTAGAATTTGTTGTAATTAATTCAGCGTATTTATGCATGGAAAATATCCCATTTGAGAGGGCCATGTTTCCTTGGCAGAGGTGAACTCACACACCTGGAAAGCATTTTGCTGCAGTCACTGCTCAGTGAATCAGGATATCACCCTGCTAATCTAAACCCAATTACTCAACTCATCCCAGATCAGCCACTCACTCTTTATTCTGCTGAGAAATGTTCTTTTGCTTCTTTTTTCTTGTCTCCATTTTTGGATGTGGTGTTTAAATCATGCAGCAGGGGCACTGTGGAGTGAAACTTCTCCTCATATTTGTTTAGCAGGTGGTGAAGTATATCCTAAAAAGGCTGAGTGGGATGATGTTTTGCCTCACTTAGAGCTGACTTAGTCAGGAAATTACGCCTCATCAACTGGAAACGGCAAACTCATCCGCCTGGTTTGTCATGCACAGAGCTACTTGTGTTGTGCTGAATCCTCTTACAGAGACAGAGAGAACTGAAAACCAGCCTAAAATACCTGACAAACGAAAGACTGAGAAGCACACACTTATGCACAGACAGTACTTGTGCTATTTTGTGAACACATTTCATAGAGGGAGAGAGAGAGAAAGAGAAAAAACAACCCATTCCTTGTGTGTTTTGTCAAGGCAGTTGACAAATTGAAGGAGTGGGATTAGTAATAAAGATGATTCGTGTAGCACCTCAGCGCTGAAGGCCTCAGTACAGTGAAAGGGCACTTAAACACAGCATATATGGCAAACGAAAAGGGGGGAAAAAAAGCCTACAGGTGACAGAAGAAATGTGTTCATCCAAACACAACCAGGTACATTCACTGTCTTATCTATCCAGCACATGGGTGGGGGGAGATAGCGCATGTTATATATGTTCAGGTCGGCTCTAATGCATGGAGAAATACATCCACTGAACATAGCTGGGGAAAGGGAAGTAAGGAAACAGTTATGATAAATCATACAAACTAAAAGAACCGTTGACACTCCCATAACCAGATGTTGCAGCTGGTTATTTCACACAAATAGAGACATATAAAAGGAGAGGAGAAACACTCTGGGAATAAAAAACTGGGCTCCAGTTTTAGCGTCCAGCCATGGATGCTGCTGCTATCGAACTGTAAAAAGGGGGGAAGAAACGGCTTCATATGGTAAATGAAAAAACGAAAAAAAAAGAAAGTAATGGTGTCATTTAGAGCCGTGAAGGATAGATAGATAAGAGATGTCAGCTTTAGCAGTGGTCTTTGGAGGGAGGGGGGGGTGGGGGTGTAGATGGCCAACAGACGGGAGAGATGACGGACGAGAGCAATATGGCTGAGACAATGGTCATATCCAGGAGGTCAGTTATACATCCTCACAACTTACCCGCTTTTGTTAGAGTCAGAGGATGATGAGAGGGAGAGGAAGGGTCAGAGGAAAGAGTCAGAGAGAGAGAAAGAGCGACGGGGAGACAAAAGTACACAAATGTTAATGAGTTATAAGTCAATTCACAAATCAGCTCTACATCACAACAGGTGTGCACGCATCCGCATACATCCATCTCACAATGGGGGAGACATTCGTTTACATGAGCGTCTGTAGACCAGTCATCCTCAACAATGCAGTCCTGACCACATCTCGTGCAGTAGAGGACATGAGAAATGTACTGAAACACAGCAAGACCCTCCCGCCGCCATCGTCTTACATTCAAATGCTCAGTTACATTCAGATAAACCCGTTACCTCTAAACCAACAAAAAAATGAAAGAAAAACACTTCAACAATGAGATCACAGCGGTTTGGGTCGATCAAGATGCTGAAATGGAAATAGTGCAGGCAGCTTAATGGCATGCAGAGTGGAGGAGGCACCAAGATGCAAGGTGGTGGTGGTGAGGCCCGAGTCCCGGACGCCGCTATGAAGAAGTCAATGCAGTGGAAGGAAAACAACACATTTGTCAACATACAACAAACAATACTCTCCATTGACCAACTACATGGGAGGCAAAGTTATTCGTCATGGCAACTCAATGTGCACTTCGAGCAAATGACATTCATCATTTGGCACTGGAGCATGGCAAATGCACACACACGCAACACACACGCGAGCGCACAGGTTGCACATTTTGCAAAGGGTTCTTCTTCAACTGGAGGGAGATCGGTCTGAGTGTGTGTGAGGGAAATCTCTAAGTGGTGTGTGATGAAGGCAACTATGGCTTCCAATCCGACGAATCGCCTCTGTGAGATTAATTGGCTTCTCAGGCTCTATCGATAGTCTGACTCTGGCTGTGTGTGTGTGTGTGTGTGAGTGTGCAGCAGGATGGATGTTCGCTCCTTGACACTGATCCAGCTTCTGCTTTCAATTGATCCTGATCTCAGCGTGCCTTTTGGTATTACATGCAGCATCTCACATGGGAAGAGTCAAAGGTAAACATAGAGTCTGAATTTCTGCTACAGTATCAGTTGTAGATTATGCTGAATTGAATTACGCTGTAATGAGAGTAAAAGCTGTTCTATGACAGCAGATGAATTAAGGACGGACTACAGGTGCGTTTTGGCAACTCGTGAGATGGCGTTTGGATTACGACTTACTTCTTTTTCAATCTGCGGTCCTTCTCAGCCTGAGTTCCTAACTTTCCCACCCCCATGTCCTGGCCCGACATGTCAGAGTCCATCATGGTTGCTGGAAAAGAGACAAACGCAGTTATAAAAACCTGAGATTAACAAAATGATCGGCACAAAGTTCAGGCACTGTGTGCACCCTTTATAAACTCATACTTCATTCCCAGTAGCTCATACAGTAAGAGCTTTTTTCCCCACCATCACCAATGGCTTTCCTTCATGCAGAGTGACCTGTGATGCTGCTGCTGTGCTGGGAATTTGTACTATGAAATGAATCAACCTGTATTAAAATAATACATATTTTAAGTTGTATTTGGAAAGGTTTGCTTGTTTTGATGATTTTATGTAATGAACCGAACGATGAAACTCAGACTTTTTATGCTAGGAGTAAAACATGCACAGTACTTTATATGTTTATTATATGACAGACAATGGGATATGTGAAAATATGATGTAGATATCATAAATTTATGATTTTATGATTTAAAAATGGGAACTGAGTGAAGTTAGTGTTTGAATATTAAAAGGGTCATAGTCATACCACCACACAAACTGTAAATCAGTAAACTTTACATGTAAAATATGTGATCACTATCTAGGGTAGAAAACAGTCTCATTTAGTTAAAATAGCATGTCTTTGCATGTGTCGCAGAGTGGCATGTTAAATTACATACACACTTCCCTTTCTATAAAAAAAGATACTTTAGCATTGTAGCAGAGGTGGAACAAAAATGCAATGTGTTTCTATTCTAATCCAGTTTGCTCAGAGCAGGTCTCACCTTGTGGATCAACCATGACCTGTCTGTGTGCTAGATGCGCCATTCGGCCTTTCTCTTTCTTGCCAAACAGCCGTCCGATGGAGGATTTGATGCCCTTCTTCTTTGGCTGTTTGTGAAGCGAGTCTTGGCTGCTGGCTACGCTACTTAGGGTGCTAGCTTCAGCCTCCAGAGAGGCCACGATCCTGGACACAGTAATATAAAGAGATAATGAGGGAAAAAGCGGATTTCCTTACCATCCCAGGCAGGGAAGTTTTATTGTTTTTAATATCACAAGATTGTGTCTTATTACTTCTAGAAAAGTAAAAACTTCCAAGTTGGCAGTAAACCATCTCATTTTGATGAAAAAGTAAATGACAGGCTTCCAAAAAGCTAACATCTGCATCCATAGTACCAAACCTACTGGAGAAACACCACAAAGATAAACTGTGATCTGAATGGTGGTGCAGCTGTCTCAACACAAGCCTCACCACTCCTGCCTTCGGAAACGTACCCTCGTGCGTCATTGTGCGAGGAGGCTGGCAGTGTGTGTGTCATTCGTACAGTGCGTGGCGTCGGAGGAGGGGATGTTTCACACTTGATGGTGGCCTTGTCCTCCCGGCCGTCCTCTTCCACTGCTGCTATCTGAGGGACGAAGGTACGGCGTTAACGAGAAATCCTTTCGTACTGCTGATAATGAGTTGATGCTTTGCGTACCTTTCTCCTGTGTTTCCTCAGATCGCTGGGCTGTATGGTGGAGAGAAAAAGAACGTGTGCGTTACATCATGAACCAAAACTGCAAGTTTCTAACAAATAATTTGTTCATTTATATATTGTAAAACAATTAGAGGTCTAATATTTTCATTTAGAGACCAAGACTGAGGGAAAAAGAGGCTGAAAACGTCTGCCAATTCCAGGATTCCAGTTTTCCTTGACTTGATGTAAAAGTGTGTTTGTGCATACACTGAACCCCATGTTGCCTCCTGATGTGTCCACCGGGGTAAGAAAGTGTGTGACAGGTGAAAAGCACTTAGTATATGATAGATAGAAGTGCTGTCTTAGTGTAAATGGGTGAATGTGACATTCAGTGTCACTGCACTTTGAGTGGTCACGTGACTAGAGAAGCGCTATACAAGTCCAGTCCATCTCCCATTTACAGGAACACACAAGTGTGTGTTGTTGTTGATTCTGAGTGTTACATGATTATTTTTAGACTTGCATGTTCCGTCTGATGGCTCAGATACTGTGAAGAGAAAAGCTGCAGACTCATTCTGCTACCCTTACAGTCACAATTTATGATGAAAAAATCTGTTTTTATTTAAAATCTCATCCCAGAAGAGACATTATGTGTTGTTTTGTTTGGTGTTATACTGATACACACATCCAATCTGGACCGATCCATCAACAACAGGAAGGCTTGAGCTGATGATTGACTTCTTTTCTGTGTGGTAAATCAGCTGTTTTATTTCATTTTCAAAAAGAAAACGTTTTTTCTTCATAGCTGGACTTATTTCATGGACGGTTTCTCAGTAATATTCCTAAAACATCCTGTATCACAGTGATGTAGAAAAATGAATCCATAAAGTTTTTACTTCCAGATTGGTCAAATTACATTCCCAAATCATTACAGTATTCTATCCCAGAAATGAACAAGAAATTTTCCATCTAATCTAAGAGTTTTCTGATTAGTACATGCAGCAGATTTCTCCAGTTTTACCTTCTCTTCTTTGGCTCCCAGTTAAATTCAGATAATATAAATTCTTCTCCTCACATATAAAGCTCTTAGTTACTGGGAATAT
This sequence comes from Craterocephalus eyresii, assembly GCA_037177035.1. NCBI lineage: Eukaryota > Metazoa > Chordata > Actinopteri > Atheriniformes > Atherinidae > Craterocephalus > Craterocephalus eyresii. The sequence continues at coordinate 19,080,212 of JBBBVT010000025.1, read as the reverse complement.
CTCAGAGTTCCAGATTTTCCCAGCACAGATTCACCCTCAGACTGCAGGTCTACTGGTGGTTCCCAGAGTCTCAGAGTCAAATCAGAGGCAGAACCTCCAGTTATGCGACTCCTCTCTGTGGAAGCTGCTCCCAGTTTGGCTTCAGGAAGCAGACACCCTCTCTGCCTTTAAGATCATCTGATAAATCTTCTACTCAGATCTGGCTTGGTGATCTCATCCTTATTCTGCTGCTATAGGCTGAGGCTGCTGGCAGACGTCCCATGATGCACTCTGGTCTCTTTCCTCTCCATGTAGAAATATTTTATGTTTCTTTTCTTTCCCAGCAGCGATCCCTGGCTTTGACTTATGCTGCTTTCCTGGCCTCTCCACCCTCCTGGTTAAGCTCCTGATGGAGGCTTTTCTCTCCACCGTCTCTTTGTGCAGCTCAGGATAGAGGACTGAATCAACCAGAAGATTTGACTCAATCCATTGCTTTTCTGAGCTAAATACAGTAATTATTATTCATTAAATGGTTTATATGAACAGTTATTATAAATTAGACTAATGAGGATGATATAATGGAATTTTTTTATTGGATTATAATTAGACAGTGTATTGAACTGAACTGAATTGATATTAATTGAAATTAATTGAATTGAATTGAACTGAATTGTGTAAAAGAGCTGGGTTAGAGACATGACAACATTTATCCTCTCCATTTTAGTTTTCTTTCTTTATGAACTTGAAATCATTTTTTTGGCCTCTAAGATTGTATGTTTCTGAAGTGGTGTGAAACAAATGATTGAAGCACAGCTTACACTGCAGACCTCAGGCCTTTTCTGACCTCAGTTGGTGATAATAGTAAGAAAAGGTAACTCACCAGTGTCATGACCCCCATGCGCTCCATGTCGCGGGCTGGGCTCCGAGGGTCCAGTTTAGGCGTGGAGTGTCCGCTGGGTGGGGAAGAGGAGGCTAGGGAGGAGGCGGTGGCTGAGGCAGTGATGGAGGCTCCATGATGGTGCATTCGAGCCAGGTTTAGGCCTTCCAGGCTAACACTGGCCACCCGGTTCTCAATCTCCTCCGCCCTCAGCTCCGTCGACTCCTTCTCCTCCTGTATGAGCCTGAAGAAGAGGTGGAGGAATGATGGATGTCAAACAAAGACATCACTTTAGCTCTACTATTGTTTTCTGAAGCAAAGAAGTAAAAGAATCAAATCAAGATCTTCTCTAGCTTGGTTTTTGTAATGATAGACTCTTGCAACCTGATTTTAGAAGGGACGATTAAGGTGGTATCACTGATGCAGATCATTTTTAGAAGTCTGCGGAGGTGGATTTTTGGAGATTTGCATAATCTAATCCCTTAAATAGCCAAAGTATGAGGCATACTGATTAAAGGCTGAACATAAGTTCACCCGTTTGAGCTACAACCGTACTTTAATTATGTAATTAGCTGAGGGCTCAGGTCCTTGAATTAATGAAGCAAATACAAAGTTACAAATACAAATCTAAATGATCAAAGAGCACAAAGCTCAGTAGCAGCCCTCATATAAAGCCAAGATACACCTGAGTTCATCAATGATTAGCACACTGTAATGACAGCATTAAGAAGCAAGAGGAAGCTCAGCACTGAGTTCATAAAACAGAAATATTTTGGTTATTAACATACTGCAAAATAAAGATACCAGATCCCCTCACTACTTTTGCTTGTTCTGGAGAAAATAAACAAAGACGATTGTTTATTGACCTCTAGAATTAGGAGCTCAAATATAAATGAACTAACATCAGCAGAGGTCTTATTTAGTTCTGAACATCTAGATTTTGAGTGAGAGGTTTGTCAAAATATCTCAAATTTTAGTTATAAGCCAAGCTAAGGAACCTATATCTGCAGGGATGAGACCCAGTACTAAACCGAAAAACCATTACCTCAGTTTTTTCTTTGTCCAAATTGAACATTTTAAGAGCACCTAAGTCTTCATATCATGGACACACTAAAGTAGATGGAGACTCTTAATTTCAGAGGTATATAAATCAGACTATCATCTGCATAATTAAGACATGAAATACAGTTTTTCCCTTGTATGGAACCAAACAATAGCATTTCGAGGGGAAAAAAGAAGATGGCCTAGCACTGAAATTTGTGGTACTCCATATCAGAAAGGAGAGGAAACAGCATCAGCAAAAACTGACACAGGAAGTGCTTCAGGTTAAAACCACTTTAGAGTTATGCCCCTGATGCCAAACAGTTCTACGAATATCCTTCAGGATTTCATTTCATGGTCCACAGTGAAAACTTTAAGTCTTTGAATTATAATCAGAAATCTGAAGAATGGAATATTGATGGAATCTGATCTCAGTAGATTAACAAAGCTGAGTACCGGATCTCCTTGTTGATGGCGTCCAGCTGCTCCTGCAGCATCATGGCCAGAGTTTGTGCATCGGAGTGGCCGCTTGGCGAGAGCAGGTCCATGGAACTGAACAACGTTTCCCTGTCATCGTCATCGATGTCAGACATCTCTGTGTCGCTTTCAAAGTGGTGACCGCCCAGGACCCCTAACTGCTGTGAGCGCCATTCATGCTCCCCCAGAGATTTGGCCTGTTCATAGAAATAAAAGAGAAAACATGAATATATAACCATTGGGTATTCTAAAGTGCGCAATTTGCAATCACTATATGCTTAACCCTTATTTTATGTAGTTATACACATTACTTTTCATCATGTCTGTAAACATTAGGCCACTAGTGGCATCAACCATGTTTGTTTGACTGCAAAGCCACAGTTAAATGTCATATTGAGGATGCAAAATATTAAAACATATGGACTGAAAAATTTAGCCTTGAGAGAAGCTTCGCAGTTGTGGCACCAGCTAAACCTTCGTCTATGCTCCTGTAGGCACTTATGTGTTAAAGAGTAAAACATGACTGCTCAAGTACTCCCACGTGTGCTTCATATCTGCATGGTTTTTAAACAATACATCCACTAGAGGGCAGTGCAGTCAGAGTTCACCTCCATGCTTTAGTGTCCGTTTCAGACAGTAAACAACATGGTTATGCTGGAGGAGATCATGTTAAGGTTCATTGTCAGAAAGAAGTACAGAAAGGTGGCCTTTGTGGCCATGCTTTATGCATGTACAGGACAAAAGAGGCTGACGGAAGGTTCTGTCTGCAAGCATATGCATATATATATATATATATATATATATATATTATGCTCTGAAATCTGAAGTTCATTTAGAAAGTGAAATCACTCCTTGTGAAAACAAGGAGTGATGAATGAAACAGCTTTTCCATTTTTTATTTATGACATTAACAAGATTTCTGTTGAAGAGGAGATAAATATGACTCTGCACGACAAATCTACAGTTTGTTTTTAATCAATAACTAATAAAGCTTAGAAATTGTGCCCTGTCTCAGAGTCCCATTAAATAAAGATGTGTGATAAAATATAGGCAAAAAAACCCTCAAACTTTTTCAATTATACAGTTTGTAACAACACCTGGAGCACAAAAACATTGCTTTTTAAATTTTAATCCACATAGATTTTAAAAAAAAAAAACGAATCCATGACTTTAAATGAAATTTGACACCTGTTTGATCTGTTGTCGGGACAATTAAATGACTAATTTTGTATGATGAGAGTTTGTTAAATTCTGTTTCCTCCTCTGTTTTTTATGAGCGCAGACATCCATCATAAATACTCTGAGAAGACAACTCTGTGCTTTTACCCTAAGCCAAACCATTTCTGTAAGTGAACAACTTTAACTGCAACAGAGCCTGCAAACTAGTCAGGCAGGCAGGTTACAATTAGTGATGAAATCGCTGTCTGACAGCAGATGCCAATGTTGTTTTCAAAAACATTTTCATGAGCTGTCTGACTGAAACTGCAGAAACTCTGTGGGCCGTCGTTTTTTACTGCATAGTTGAGCGGTCGGTCTGTGGTAAATGAATAAATTTATCTTTTTAATAAAAATGTCAAATAAGCTCAACCAAGCAATAATGAATAATGACAGAATTGAAAATAATTTTTGAAGCTAAAATTATCTCATTATTTCATAAAAACTGTTCTATTTTTTAACTGAAGTAAAATTTCAATTTCCCATCCATCCATCCATTTTCTGAACCGCTTAATCCAAGTGGGTCGCGGGTGTGCTGGAGCCTATCCCAGCTGTCAA
>JBBBVT010000025.1:19059863-19075965 GCA_037177035.1 Craterocephalus eyresii | reverse complement strand
GGTGTGCTGGAGCCTATCCCAGCTGTCAAGGGGCGAGAGGCGGGGTACACCCTGGACAGGTCGCCAGTCTGTCGCAGAATTTCAATTTAAAATGTTGATTTAGTCTTTTAGTCAGCAGCAAATTTTTATCAGTTACCTTTTTGGTTTTACATCAATAAATCATATCCATTATCAGCTTCAAAAAGCACTTCACCTCCTGTAATATTTTCCTGAGAACTTTCTTTGACCTTGTTGAAAACTCCCGGGGGTTTTGTAAAGGTTGTGGGAGAAATTCTCAACTACTTAGGAAAGATAAACCTGCTGCGATGCGATGAGAATGTGACCACACTGAGCTGTGAAGTGGGTCAAGCATGAGGTTGTTTCAAAAATGTTATATTACATACATATGCTAAAAAATAGTGTTTTATCACAGACAGAATTCAATTCTCTTCTTGCTAAAAGGAAGGTCCAGTGCTTTCTGTACTAAAAGAGAGGAAACACTGAAGCTTATCATCTTCACATTGTAGCAACACTTCCGGCTCGTATTGACATTATTGTCAGGAAGTTGTGGGTGAGTCTAAGAGGACCCACCTTTGTGTCACGCAGGCCCACTCGGCCTCGTCTCGGCCGGCGGATGACTTTGGCTGAGCGGTAGTGGTCAGACTGGGTTTCAGCCAGAGATCCCAGAGAGAATCGCAGCTCGGCCGATGTGTCCAGATGAGACCTAAATGGCAAATTTCAGAAGCAGTAAAACATAAAGAAAGCACGCTTCGTTCACATCTACACCTGCTGAACATGTATTATGTCTGATCTGTGACATTACGCCACATGGGACACTTCTGCAGACAACTTGTGCCTCATGTTTCCTCGAGCGTAGCTAATAGTCCACGTTAGGCGTGCAGAGCTTGTAATGCATGCCTCCCTGCCTGCAAATGCTTTGTCCATGGATGAGATTAAGATTGCTGCTGTTTGCACGTCAGCCGTGTAATGCAGAGCTTCATGCAGCAGAAAATGGAGCCTGAAAATATCCGCAAATAAATAACAGATCCGTGAGAAGACCATTAGTAACAATAGCGGAACAGAGCAATTCAGAGGGATAATCTAACGGGGATGCTCCTGCGCCAGGTATGTCAGTCTCTCTTCTTTTGCTTCCTGTTCCACACACTCACATCAGATAGACTACTGAGCTGCTTTTGGCAGAAATGTGAGAAACAATCCAGAAAAGGTAGACTAACAGGTCTTAATGGACTTCGTGCTGCCGAAACACCAAGAAACTCAACTGAATCTTCTTTTATCTGCCAGTTTCAGAGAAGTACGGGACTTTTAGTCTCCAGCAAACCTACCGGGACAGAGTGGGTTCTGTGAGGGAGCCTGCCCTCAGTCTGAACTGGTCGAGCTCTGATCTCAGTTTCTCGATCTCCTCAGCGAGCTGCGACTGGACAGCAGAGTTAGACATGATGGTTACAGCGTTTCTCTGGAAGACGGCTATCACAGTGTAAAATCCAGTGGGGGCGAGTGCTGACAGTGATGCTTTCTATTGGTTTTGAGGCTTAGGAAAGCTTCCCGCTGAGGCTTCTGAATATTCAACATTAAGTTTATAAAAAATTTAGAAACCAATCTCATTATTTCTCTACTAAAAAAGTCCATTATCAAAGCAAGCTCATGTAAAATGCAGCAAGCTTTTATATGAAAAGAACCGATCATTTCTTGATCTGAAACCTACTTTTTCATGGATCGACTCCTCAAACTGTTTTCTGTATCCTTCCGAGTCTTGGATTAACAAGTTCTGCAAAGAGAGGCAGAGGGAAAATCCTCCAGACTTTGGCTGAAAAGAAGTGAAACTGATAAGTTCCTGTTGTTATGGAAACTGTCTCCAACCTTCTCCTCTAGAGCAGCCATCCTCTCCTTCAGGTGGAGCTGAAGACGCTCGTTGGACTCCGTCAGCAGTCTGTCCACCGTGTCCGAGAGTCGCTTGTTGTGCTCTTCGTTCATCTTTTCTCTCTGCCGAGCCTGGAAGATGAAACATTGATAAACAGTGAAGCTACTCGCTACCTGATCTGATACAGCGAAACAATATTCTTAAAACTTTATCAATTCCATTCATACTGCATCACCAAAAGCAACTAAAACGATTATTATATCAGTGTTTTTGAGATATTTTGTGTTTGTATCCTACTGATGTACATTCAAAGATGGGTACTTCTACTGCAGCTGTTAGCAGGAAAATGACCTGCAAACTAATGCTAAATGAATTATGGCGGTAAACCAGATAATAAGGTTTGTAATGTAAAAATCACATCCGTACAGATACAGCAACCCGAAAAACAACCGACAAAAGAATGAACAAAATTATTGAGGTGAAGTAGAAGTCTTGTTTTCAGCTTCTGATTAAATACTGTATGCTTCTGACAGGTGAAATAAAGAAACCTTTATGTTTTTATTTACACTCACTGGTCACTTTACAGGTCCGCCTGTTCAACTGCCTGTTAAGACAAGATATTCACTTTTTTAAGATCTGATCTCAACACATCTAGTCACTTCTAGTCATTGTAGTCCTTCAAGTAACTACCGTTAACTGCTCATCGTTATATGACGTCAGATAATAGTCACACACACATTGGTGTGTTTTCTGGCGGCAATTCAAAAAAGGGGAAATACTGAAAACAGAGACAATTACATTGCCTGGCACTTCGTGTGTTTTCTCAACAGTAGGGAGACTCTGAAACTCTGAAAAATTGAAAATGATGATTTTGATTCTCTATCACCTTCAATTTTCTTGAAATATCAAATTTATCGATATGGGCAAAAATTTTATCAGTTATCATTGTAAATCTCGGTATGGGTAAATTTTCGATATATATCGCCCACCCCTACATAGACATAGATGGTGAAGACGACTTCCTGAGGTTCAAACTGAGCATCAGAATAATAAAAATGGATATAAGAGACTTTGGAGGCAGCATGGTTGTAGATAACTGTAGCAGAACACGTCCATCCTTCAAGCAGAGGGGCTCCAGCAGCAGAAGACCCCACCGGGGCCCCTCCTGTCAGCTCAGAACAGGAAACTGAGGCTACAATTCACTCAGACTCACTAGAACTGGACAAACTGGTCTGACGAGTCTCCATTTCAGCTCCACATTTACATGCTGGGATCAGAATGTGCTGAAACATCATGAAAGCCTGGATCCATCCTGCCTTGGATCAACGCTTCAGGCTGCTGCTGGAGGCAACGGCATGATGACAATATCCACCACAATCTTTCAGCTGATTGGCTAGTTCTGAAGAAAAAAGGGGTCCAACCCAGTACCAGGGGAGGACCTAATGAAGTACCAGTGAGTGTATAACCTGCGGCGGTATGCAGCCTGTGTAGTATCTGGGGACGATGCGGTAACGTGTGACACTGTGAGACACAAAGTGTGAGGATGCTCACATAACCTGAAGTGAACAGTACAACCCCTGAGTGTGTGTGTGTGTGAGAGAGTGCATTCTGGTTGGGTCAAGCTTCAGCGGTGATAAATCAGACAATGTGCCATCAGTTGCCGCTGCCTAAAGCTGTGGTGCTGCAGTGTTGCAGCAGTGGCTGTCTGGTGAACCACGACGCCTCCGCACTGACTCACCCTCAGCAGCTCCTGGTTCTTCTCCTCCAGCTGGCATTCCAAGTGCCTCATTCGCTCCTCAATGCTCCCGTGACGCTCTTCCGCCTACACAAGGATGGCAGCATAGACAGGGCGAAAACAAAAAGAAAACAGAGGCCAGGATTATGTGCATGTTAGACCGCCTCAGAGTTAATGACAGTAAAGCAGTGGCGACATCACAAGCCAAAGCCTCTATCCCAAACTCAAAGATGGATGTCTATTAGTGGGAAGCGTAATTGGAAAGAGGGCTGGCTGAAACAAAGAGTGGCAGGGAGAAAGCTGGAGAACAAGGCCACCAGAGGACAGAATGAAAGGAGGAAGAGAAGAGAGTTGCTCCATTAGTATGAGTATGAGCCGCAGCCAGCAGTGCCATGTAGCTGTCCGCGCTGGCCGAACAGCCAGAGCAGAGTCCCAGTCGCACACTCGCCACACAACACTAAGAAGATAAATGAGATCTATTCTCTAGAGGAGGTGGCGGTAGCCGTGACGCCCTGTGATGACTACCTTCCTAACAATGGAGCTCATGTCTTGGAGTTTAGCTTCCAATACAAAGTGATAATCATCAGAGGAGGAAGAGGAGCTGGTGTCAGACTATGTAGCCGAGGAAGAGGAAAGGGACATGTTGAACAATCAGGACACGGCACCATGTCCACAGAAAGGTACATAATCACGCACAGAGGGCATCTGTGGGAAGCAGTGCTAACTTTCAGGTGCTTTTCCTACCTTTGTGAGCGCAGCTATCCTCTGAGCCAGCTCAGCTTCTACCTCTGGAAGCGTCTCAGCCTTCCTCATGGTCTGCTGCAGCTTCTGCTCGGCCAGTTCCAGCCTCTCCTGCAGCTGCCTGTTCTTCTCCTCCATCTGAACACAAAACACACATGCAGCGACACTGTGAGCGACTATAAACGTTGTCACTTCTTTACAAGAAATCCTTTGAAAAAGGACAAAAAATTACACCTTTGCAAAAACTGCTGTAAAAATATTGCGTATCAATATATATATATATATATATATAAATTTATTTATTTTTTCTTAAAACAACCTGAGCCTGATAGAAATATATCAAACTATAATTTTACCTATTGCATACCAGTATGGTTAGAAGTTCATTTTCAAGGGGAAAGTCTTCTAACATATTCAAATAGGCTCCATAAAATAAATTTGAATGAGTATGTGCTTATTCATTTTAATAGCGGTGCTACTCAGGTAAACATCTCAGGAAGCCATCGGCTGATGATGATGATGTCCAGGGAAAGCCCCATATTCTCCTAAGAGACACTATGAGGGTCCAGAAAGACGGGAAGCCCATCACAGTAGATGATAAGAAGAGACAATACTTCACTATCTTCTGTGTACATCTATCTTCATTGGAGTTTGTACATGTGCAAATTTTTATCCTGTTATTTGTTTTATTGCTTTTTGTCCTCAACAGAAGATGCAAAGTAGTGATTTGGCTAATTCCGTTACATTTACAGTAATGTTTATTAATATACAGTGTCCCTGTAAAATAAATCAACAAAGTAAATAATCATTTATGTTTAGTGTGGGTAGTACGTAAAACCACAGGGAGGTGGTGATGTCATCATAAAATCAGTTATTTTGCTGCAATCTAAGAGCATAAAATTCATACGGCTTTGCATTTGAGAATAAACACACGTTGGAGGTGAAGCAGAACCAAATGGAGACCTTTTGAGACTGAGGGCAAATGAAGAAAGCATCTCCAATCAAAATGCTTTCCTCTTGATTAAATATAGTAAGTCTCAGCTGGCAGAACCAATAACTGTAGACTAAACTTACTGTAACGTTCTCAGTCTGTTTTTTAACAGTCTGACAGTAAAAGCGAGATGGAAACAACTTTCCCTGGCTCAGCTTCTCCCTCCGATTACTCATACATGTGACAGTCTTTGCATCCATCCAGAGCTCAGCTGCTGCTTCAGCCTGTTCTCATGAACTCCATCTCATGACCACACTATTCATCTAATTGGCCACAATGAATCACAGGGAATCATCAAGAGGAGAACAAAACTGCACTTTCATCACCCTGGACTCTATAATCTCCATTATGAGGATGAATGGGAGCCACGTGCATCTGCTCCAAGCAAACATTCAAGTCAAAGAACCAGAAATTCATTTCTGAGAAGTAAATTTCCTCTGACGTCATCTGACACAATGTCAGGATGTCTTCTCTTTCTCAAGCCAACGTGCTGCGGCTTGAAGAGGCTGCACTTACGCAGCCAGCTGCTCTCACACTGAATACTGTTGGATTGTTGAGGAATGTGCCTGAAATGTCCGAGCTGGACCTGCAGCTGGTTACCTGTCATGTGGACCTCATGAACCCTCGTCAGACTTTTACGGACCTGTCTGAGGAAGGCTTCTTTATTGGCCAGCTCGTTCTCCAGTTTGTCATTGATGTCGTGCACCGAGGTGGCCTCTCGTTGGGCGCTCAGGTAGCGTTTCTCCAGCGTGACGATCCGTTCCTCCATGTCCTCCTTCTGACACATGGCCTTCAAACAGTCAGAGTAGAACATGAACACAATCTACACGAATGCCAAATCAGATAAACAGTAAGGTTGAAAAAACACAAAGACAGCTTTGATTTGGCTTCCATGTTAACAAGGTTGCTCATTGTGTTTGTAGTATTTTAACAAAGTCTAAAAGTGAATTTCCTGGATGCAGAATGGCTCCAAACAGATGTGTAAACTCGTTTTTTACAACATGACAGTGAAAATAATAGTTATTCTTGTAGAACTGAATACGTTCTGAGAAAAGGCGGAAGGCTAAAAACATGCTTCCCTGCTGATGAGGCCAAGATAACTGCAGCTGCTTACAATGTTAGCAATCAAAAGTCATTTCAGCCGAGAGCCACAGGGGCCGACGTTCATGCCACATGTACAAAAAAAAACTAAGAGAGAAAAAAAAACAGCTGCTTATTTTGACTGGAGGGTGTTTTTTTAATTTCTGGTATCATTATTTAGCTTGAAGCAGCATACGGTGTATCTTTAGTGTTTACTTGCCAGCATGCATCATGAATGATTTCTTTACCTACTTGTGTTTTATCAAAGCGACTGTCAATCTGTTCGGGCGTTTTATTTATATGAGGTATACATGAAGGCAGGTTGAGTGTGAGAGTGGATGCAAATATGAGCTTTTTTTAGCTTCCAGGCCTTTTTGATGTCTGTTTTGCAAATGTGCATGGTCCTTGCCGTCCTTCATGTGTGTGTGTGCGCTGTAACCTCTTTGATGTCCCTCTGGTACTTGTTGTTCATCTCCTCCGACTTGATGAGGTCCTTGCGGGCGGTCTCTAGCTCCTGCTCCACCTCAGACACCCGGGAGGACAGCGAGGACATGCGCTCCTTCATCTGGGCCAGCTCGTAGTTCTGCTTCTCCAGCAGGTCCTGCAGCTCCACCACCTGGCTTGCCTCGCGGGCCGACTCCAGAGAGCCGTTGGACAGACGCTGGGGGAGGAGAAAAGAGGCTTTACACCTGTCATGAGGAACACGTTTACCGTGGGAAGCTTTCATTACGGTGGTGTAATTTATGTGAAGGCCTCTCATCAAAGCTAGCTTGGCGCTCACACTGTTTACGTTGGTGCTCTGAGGTTCATCACTAACTACAAAGCTCTTCCTGGTCATTGGTTTGTCGACTGTGTTGTTCAGAGGAAAACTGAAGAAATGGTTTGTTCTTTAGAAATGTTTCCTGGGTCTGATTCTCTCGTATTTATAAGTATACTTGTCTTGGAATAACTCAAGCTGGTGTAATATCTCAGCAGAGTACAACACTTCTTACTGTTGTTGGTCCTGAGGTCAGAGCAAAGCAGGGAAAAAAGATTTTAAATGCTGCCTGGAAAAACACGTTGGACTGAAGGACCTGGTCTCACTACATAGTTTGAAAGTTGTGTCATATTTATTGTGAAATGATGAAGTTGTGTTTGTCTTCTGTGTGGTTGTAACGCTTGTAATTTCACTCCCTCTTTGTGCCTGGCTGCCTTGGCCAGGACGCTCTTGTAAAATAGGCTTTTACTCTCAATGAGTCTGTTTTTCCTGGCTAAAAAAATAGAAAAAAGGAATAAAAATAATTTCTGTGTGAAGTTGGATCATAATTTTCTATTCTGGTTGGAATGTGGGATCTTTGCAGGAAGTTGTCTACAGAAAAGCATGCACCCTCAGAGAAAAAGACAAAGCTTTCACCTCTTTTCTTTTCACATACCTCTGCTGAATGTAAAGTTGACTGAAGCAACCCTTGACTGTTTGCATAGTTACAGCGAGCTACCATTACCTCCAAAAACACCATCATTAATAGGCTAAAAGCTCAATATTAGCATCATAAACATTGCAAGCTCTCTGAAAGGTGAATATCTTTATTGTTGAACTGAAACAAAGCACGACTTGTTAAAACTGTTCTTCTCCACAGAATGATAAATCGAACATGTTACCTCAGTCACAACTAACTAGCGATTATCTCAGTACTGTTTTCAGCCCACACAGCTAACTGAATGTTTTGTTGCAACTATTTTCATAATGGAAGAATGGATATTGATTTTGAAATAAGTGAACACAGTTGAACTATACATGCTTGTTTGATGAATATTTTAAAATATTCTTAAGAGGAATAGCTACTTGAAATAATCAACATGAGCATGATTACGTTAGTTCTGAATTAATTTTGATTCATTCTGCATTATTTGCCCAGCAACAGTATTAGATGCTACTACATCAGCGATGTCAGGGTCTGGTCTAAAACCTGCCGTCCTGCAGGTTTTAGATGTTTCCGTGCTCCGACATGGCCCATGCAGATGAAGGCATCGTTACCAAGCTTCTCCAGGGAAGATCCATCTCATTCCATCTCACTTCAGAGAATCACTTCAGACACTTGCAGAAATTGCTCTGACACTTGCGTTTGTAATCTGATTACGTTTTCAGTCTGTACTGTACAGCTCCCCAGATCTGCGTGTGGGGCACATTAATGACACCAGACTTACTCAGGATCTGAGAGTGGAGAAAACATCAGAAACAACTACTCTCACCACGAAATAAACACCAGCTCTGAATTAGGATTTCATCATGCAGGCGTGCTGTCGATGCTCAAACGTAATGACTGTAAAGTGGAGACGAGCCTGCTCGAGATTCAGCGGCCCGAACCGCATCTGGCCTTTCTGTGTGCCGTCTGCGATCAACAATTCACCCGGGAAGGGAGCAGAACATCTGGAACAGCTGACTGGGTGTATGAGTAAACAACACAAACACACAGTTTGAGCCAGAAATAATTGGACAGGAGAACATTTATCCTGATCCGGGCTCTGCAGGCCACCATATCTCACTGGAAATAAAACAACTGAGATGTAATGTAATTGTAGACTTTCAGGTTTAATTTAAAAAAAAGAAAAAGAAAAAAATTCCTAAAGAATATTTAGGGATTGGAACCATTTTTATGTGAAACTTCATATCAGGGTCTAAAAAGAGACAAATAGTTTTTTGAAACTCAGAAGTCAGGAATAATATAATCACCAAACACAGAGTTCCTTCCTCTGTGATCCTTTGCCCGACTGTTTCTGCAGCTGTCTCTAGTTGTTGCCTGTTTGTGAGTCTTTCTGCTTTAAGTTTTGTCTTAAGCGAGTGAAATTCATAGTCAATCATGTCGAGATCTGATGATTAACTCAGCTGAGCTGTAATTTCTAAACCTTTCCTCCAGTTTGGATGTGAATGGCCTCAGATTAAAGCTGGGAGTCTGAACTTTACTGTACCTGGAATATGTTTAGCTATACAGCTAAAACAAATAAAACTTGTCAGTTGTCTAACTGTAAATCTTAGATGTTGCCATCCAGACGCTGTCACAGTCAAATTCTCCCTTCATCAGTCTGTAAATATAAACATGCAGCAAGAATCCTGCAAGAGTCGTTACAAGTGAAAGAGACGAGAGGTTTTTGATGACTGCAACATTAAGCTGATCTACATGAGTATTAAACTGGAAATCGCTGCTGCAGGCAGTTAAAAGTAAATTAAATCAAACACAAATAATATAAACACAGCATCAGTCGAGTAAATACTTCCCTCCAATGTGTCAATTATGGAGAATATGCTCAATGTGCACCGCATTTCTACCCGGGTCTGTAATCAACAACAGGAAAAACATTATAATATCACTCCACCAATGGATGAGCTTCCTTCTTCTCCTCTCTTTCAAATTCTGGATATTTCAGATACATTAAGCATATCTTTCTTGAATCTGACACAGTGACCAGACAGGGGTCAGTGACCCCTGGGGTCCTAAAAGTTTGGTTGATCAGACAAAAAACTTTCGTTTTTTGGCATAAATTGAACAGGATGAATGAAACCAGATGCAACACGAGGGAGGTCTCTCCGGATCCAGAGTCTCTTGCTAAAATCCTGCAGCTCATCCCCACAGTCAGCTACTGGGACCAGTGCAATATAAAGCAGACTCCATGGAGATTATTGTCAGAGGAAATGGAAGCAGTGAGGCGGCACCTGCTGCTGATTTTATATCTGATGAGGGTAAACAAGAGGAAACCCGACAATCATCTGAAGTTGCACCTTCAGGAAGAATGATGTATTAAAGTGGCTGCTTTGAAAAAAGAGGGAGGGATGTGACTTTACTGTGTGCTATACAGGAAGTCACTGTTGCCAAAGAACGTCGCCTGTCATGGATTCAGTCATGCAAAGTGTTAATATAGTCCAGAAGAGCTTTTGCAAATGCATCTGTTCTATAATCTGTGTGCTGAGGAAGAGGAAGGCATTATAAATCAAGATGGGTGACTTTCTGTGACAATTTCTGGGTCACCCCACCTGCATCCTAATAGCATTTTCACTGAGCTAAACAAATGAAACCGTTCTATACAAGGTCGGTCAATCAGCTGTGTGATGATCACTGATCTTAACCATAATGCACCTCAGTTCTAACTGGATTCGGGTGAAAAAGATGTTGTCGTATGAAAAGTTTTTCACTCTGCAGGAAACTTACAATTTATAAGCTTTTATTGTGGAACTGAATCATTTTATGCATGCATCATTTTACACCTTCAGTCCACCCTTTAACTGCAGCTATCATTGGCAGCTTGGAGTGACACCATTAAAATGTGCACACAAACATGTTCTTATTCGCTTCTTTTATCTCCAGAAAACAGAGCCCATGATAGGCATCTCCTCATTACCTCATCCCTCAGCATGCACGCTCCTCATCTCTTTACTCCAGCATCATTCCTCCAGGCTGCATCCTAACAAAGAGCAGCCAAGTCAAAGCTTCAACACTGATCTATCCCGGCATTCTCTGCTCTCTGGATGTAAATATTTCCCAGCATCTGCCAGGAGTTTTTTGGGCTTTGATGCTCCAAACATTAAGCAGCATCAAGGGAAGTTTATATCCAGCTTTAGACGTGGAAACCACAGAGAATACATGTGTAAGTATATTTATGAAAAGATAATCACTAAAACACCCAAAGGACCTGAATGCAAGAGATAATTTGTAACCCTAAACCAGGAATCTGGAAAAAACTATTATTTTTAAAGCTGAGATTTTTAAAGTTAATGTGACTATCAAATATAGAGATATGAATAAATACAAATAAATATTTAAAGGGATACATTTAAAGATAAATAAATATAAATGATTTATGTAAGAGTAGTGATGGAATATCTAGACTGTGTCCTGCTTACAGAGTAAATTAAGATAAAAAAATAAAATTCTTAGATAGAATATAAACGGAATACAATAAAATTAAATAAATAAATAAAATCAGATAGTAGAAAATATAGAATAAAATTAAATGAAATGAGATTAAATAGGATTCTACAATATAATTTAGAAAATTGTCAAATTATTCTAAAATGATAAAAATAAAACCAAGGTGGCAGTTAGTGCTTCTTAAATTGAGTTTTTAATACCCTGATGTGACATTTAATTAGCTTCAGTCTTTTGAAACTTTAACTAGTTTTAAGCCCTTCTAATCTTCTATAATCCAGGTAAAAATAACATTTTCTCTTTCCTGTCACATTCAGCTGCTTATTTTGCAGCTGAAGCCTGAAAACTGTGATGGTCATAAGGTGAGACTTGAACTGGGAGGGGGGAGCCGAGGTTGCTACTGACTGGCTCATTAACACTTGTTTCTATGCAGCCGTCTGGTAGTTTTGGATGGTTGTTGATGTACATTCTCATTTATTGACAGAGAAATAAGCCTCAAGCTATTTTGTGTGAAATGGTGCTGCACAGAGGAAATAAATCCAGTTAAAAGTGGTCCTCTTAAACTTTCTTGCTGATTTTTACACCACATTTCCTTCCACACTTACCTTGCCGTGGACCTTCTGCTGGGCCTCACTGCCTTCCAAGATGTCCTCTGATCCGTCTCCTGATGCAACTTTTCTCTGAATGTGAGCATTTTGCTCCCGTAAGGCCACAATCTGCAGGTGAAACACATACAGAGTTCATTCTGCTTCTCTTTACATGTACAAGTGCAGGCCTTCGTTCATCAGTCCTACAAATGCAGCACCTTAATTCACATCCGGTCTGTGGATGAAACCAACATGTTATGCAACCAATGCAATTATGTTCTGCAGACATTGTGCATCTTTTCACCACCTTCGCCATCTAAAGTCATAAGCCTGACTTTACCACCCTTGAAACTTTGTAGGGTTTCACGCATTCATCTAAATAAGCAAAACATGCAGGACAGAAATACAATTATTTTTAAAGACTCCAGAATTGGTGAAATCTCTCAAAGGTGCACAGAAGTAAATCCTGGAGGGAAAACTGGCAGGTTCTGAAACTTAGAAAGTCATAACCAGCTGAGGCGTGTAGTCATTAGCTAAGACTTGAACTGGGGGGGTTGAGGTTGTTACTGACTGGCTCATTAACGTTTACTTCTATGCAGGCATCTGGTATTTTTGTAAGATTTTTAATGCAAATTATTTATTAAAAGGAGAAATAAACCACAGGTACAGTAAGTGGCAAGATGGCGAAACACAACTGATGGCTACTTTCAACCTGCTAGGGATCCAACCCAGTACTGGCCAGGTGGACATGAAAAAGCGACCGGTTATTGTATTTACTAGAATTGTAATTCTGAGAAAATACCAAGATGTTCAAATATCTTTTCCAAAATTAGTTTTTCTCCCAATGTCTGAAAAAAGTCTGAAACATCGAGGCAGCTTGAGGATGATCAATGACACAAATGTCAGCAGTAAAAACACTGATCTCAGGTTGCTTTGCCATCATTTAGCTGGGAGTTGGTCCTAACTCTCCTCACTGGTACAGCGATGGAACTGGGGAAAAATCTGCTGCTTTTCATCATAGCAGCATTTTCTGATTAACAGCAACATCTCCACCTCTTCGCTGCTTCGTGCCACACCACCAGAGCCCCACGGAGCAACTTTTCATTCATTTTAACAAGGGCAGCATCACGTCTCTGTGTGTTTCCTGCACCATTATTCTCAGTTTTCCTGTAATTTCTCCAGCTCACGGATCAAACACCAACGCCACCACTGACATAAAAGCAAAACAATTAATGAACGGACACGCGTGTCTCCAGCTCACAGATTACAGACAGGGCAAGTTTATCGGATGCAAAGAGAGCCGAGGATTCCTTTTTTAATGTAATACATGATCATTTCCTTCTGTGGCTCGGTATTTGGGGGACAGTCTGAGGTGATGATGACGAACTGAAGACTTTAAGGTGCGATGTGCTTCTTGTGTGAACATAGAAAGCCTGTTCTTCTGTGGATTTGAGCAGCAAATCACAAAAGAAATATTTCTAAAATATTAAATGTCCTGTCGTTGTCAGACTCAGAGACCATCTTAGACCCTTTTCTCCTCAAACCTCGATAACTGAAAAAAGACCTGTCACTCCTGTTTCACCCACTTTGCATCGGCTTGCAGTGTGTTCTGGATCTTACTATTGATTTTTAAAGCCCTCTGCGGCCTTTTACGCTCTTATTTACCTGACCTATTAGAAACATATGAGCCTGAATGAAGTCCTCCAGCAAAAAAATGAGATCCTCCAGGAGAGGACCAAACTCTA
Source organism: Craterocephalus eyresii (assembly GCA_037177035.1). Taxonomy (NCBI): domain Eukaryota; kingdom Metazoa; phylum Chordata; class Actinopteri; order Atheriniformes; family Atherinidae; genus Craterocephalus; species Craterocephalus eyresii. The sequence continues at coordinate 19,062,330 of JBBBVT010000025.1, read as the reverse complement.
GAGTGAACTGCCTGAGATGCAGAGTCAGTGCCTTATTTGGGAATATTTTCTGAAAACGGACTTTTAGGAATTTATCAGACACTTTGAATTTTATTTGTTAATAAAATTTCTACCCTGTAATTCTATTTCTGTTGGATTGTTTTTATCTTAAATGTTTTAGTAGATTTTATGTGCTGCTTTATGAATTACATTGTAATATAAATCTTGTTCTTTTAAAAGAAAATCTGTTCGTTATGAGTTTTCTACATTTTCCAGCAATAAACAACTTATTACTGGAAATGTGGAAATTTATGCACCATAGTTCTAGCAGAGTTTTGCTTTCCTCGTCCACAAAATTCTCCTTATTAACTCTTTAGTCTGTTTACAGAGCAGAGAAGAGCCATTGGTGGCTGATATGTAATTGTAATATCATGCTACTTGTTTATTTGTCCTATCTGATAGAAATACAGCATTCCAGACGATGAGGCATGAAATAATTGTTTTTTAAATAAGCATTCAATTAAATGGTGACCGCATTGTCTCTGAGGTAGATGATGCTTCAGCTACATCTGCAGGTAAAAAGCAGACTTAATTAGTCTTGGCGCTGCCTGAAATACAAACGTTTCTGCATTATACTTAAAAAATCTGTTTCAGTTTTAGAGAAATAATTGCCCAAAGCCAATTATCTGAAAATGATAAATAATTGGTTGCCTTTGTTAAAGATACACAAACATCTGTCCCAGAAGGGGTTTTTTGTGGGGTTTTCCTAATGGCATTTTGGAGTTTCTCTTTTGGATAATATGTTGCGAGTGTTGGGGTTTCATTATTCAGGAAAGGTGGGGTTCCCAGGATAACAGTCGCCTTCCTGCCCTCAGTGTGGCCCAGGCAAGGTTTATGCTGTCCACAATGAATCCTGTGTGGGTGGAGGTGGTCAATTATCAATACTAGACCCATATTAAAGAATATGAGTCTCTCTAGAGTCAAGCGAGGGTTTTTATTACAGAAGTTAGATCATGACATACAGATGTCAGGGGCAGATGCCCTGAAAGAGGCCCTCCCAGTTTTCCCTTACCACTGAATATAAACCTCCCTCAACTCCTCCTGGTCATTAACTCCAAAATGATCACTCCTAGCCGGTAATTTTCCACAACTCGTGCTCATCATTGCAGAAACGATGGGAGGTGTCTGCCTAAGCCAGGGTGCCTGAACAGTCAGGCTTTGTTTGAGGAAGCATATCACATCCATAATATCTGTAGCTTTGATTGCTGTTTGCTGTTAAGACGATGATGGCAGCCTGGAAAAGTGATCAGCTTAAAACCTGACATGCAACTAGAGCTGCTACTGATTTCAGCCAATTATGCTCCACTATCTTTTAAAAATTTGGACAATTTATATCTAGATTAATTCCAACCCTCATTACTATTTGTTCCATGGAACAAATTGCAATCACTTCCAGTATCATTGTGTGGAAACTTGCACACCTGTGACTATGTGAGGTTAAAGGCTGCTGATTTCATCAGGCGCGGCTGCATTTAGAAAGATGCCCAGAGGGAAATGGGACTCATACCAGACCTCCCAAATCAATTACCAGTTCGTTTGCTCGCGCATCCCCCGAGCTCTAAAGTGAGGATATTTCTATTCAGCAGTGCCGGGTTGACCATCAGCCTGCAGCCTCAAGGTTTAATCACTCATGTGTCCACAGCTGACAGGTGTTGCCAACCATTTATGAGGAACAAGCTTACAGATCTACTGTACGGCTTTTCTAGCCGTGGCTGTGATATGTGAGAGAATTCCTCAAAAGTGCTGCGTCCTTTTCACTTAAACGTCTGTCAGTTAAAAGGCAGCCTTCGTCAATGACTTGTCAGAAAAGACAGACAACTTCAGGAGGTGGTGGTCTGTCACATTATATTCTTCATTTCAAAAATCACCTGGCTATCTGTTAACTTATACACCATCCAAACACACAATTACACTTAGTGTTCTCTTCCCTTTCCTGTCTCCACACCTTGGAAGTTTGATAAAAAGCACCGTTTTCTCCTCATTAACACACACCATCACACACAACCTGATTTTTTTTCTGTCCTCTCCAGCCCCTCCAGTTCTCATCTGTCCTCCAAATGACAGCAAACTTTTTCTCCTTCTCCTCTATATCCTGAGTTTTATTATAGGCCCAAGTGTCCATCTGGCAGGTCTGAGAGGTTGCAAATTGCCAACCTGAGGGGCTTTCCCCTGCTGTAATAGCACCATCTGCAGTGTGAGTGCAAGCTTTGGCAGAGCTGTTGCATGATGAGGAATAGGCTGAAACAGGCCATAACACAAAGAATCACTTCTTTCCAGTTACAGTACGGGTCACCGTGTCACTTTTTCTACTCTCTTGCAGGAGGGTAACCGACAACTGTCTGTTGGTTTCCCGATGCAGTCTGTTGGTTTCCTTACATAGGCTATTTTGTTATCAATTGGCTAGTGTATATGTATATATGAATGTGTG
>JBBBVT010000025.1:19019592-19035734 GCA_037177035.1 Craterocephalus eyresii | reverse complement strand
ATTCAATATTCTCAAGTTTCATTCAATATATTCAGAGTTTTATTCGATATTCTCAAGTTTCGTTCAACATATTCAGAGTTCCATTCAATATTCTCAAGTTTCGTTCAATATATTCAGACTTCCATTCAATAGCAAATGTGATGACATCATGCCACAATCAGGAAGTGCTCAGAAGGCTAGACTGTCCCATTTACCAACAGCTAGGCAGCCTTCCGAGGATGCTGAGGCTGCAGACTCTTAAATTGGACACGGCTCATGGTATCTTCCAGGTGTTATGAAAACATCAGCATTAGCTGCAGCTTGTATGACATTACAGTGTATGAAAACTAAGTCAAGCCAGTCTCTAATCGTTCCATTACATCTTTGATATTTTCAGGAATTACAAGAAATGCATCACTAGAACAAACTGTTCAGACAGAGTTTGAGTATCTAGATGCTGGAACGTTCTGCAGCTCATCAGGCACTTACTGCCATTGTTTGGAATAAACACTGCAGGAAAATGCGAAAAATCATATTCATCACATTTTGTTAAGTTTGTACAGACCTAACTTACCCGTGAAATAATACCGAGGCAAGCAGAGGGTGGGTTCTGCATCCACACTGCTCTCTCTTTGCGAAGGTCTACTTGTATCTTTCCTCTGGAGCTGCCAGCTTTCCCGCTCTTTCTTTCTGGCTTCCTCTGACACTTTTTTCACCTTCTCACTTCATACAACCATGACAAACTATTCTGTGTCTATAGAGGGGGAGCGCTGCAGATCACATGATCCCATGAGAGACGGATCTGCTCCTGCAAAGTTACAATGTCTGGTTTCGGAATAGGTTTCCCTCAAGGGGCTGACACATGTCAAACACTGAATATTAACCCCAGAAATCCTCCATTATTACTCACATTAGGCTGATATTTGGGTTAAAAGTTACAGAGTATCCCTTTAACTGAACGGATTCAACTTGCAGTAAGTAAATTGGGCAACTGTAACTTTTTCTGTGTATGCACATAAAGGTCTTTGTTATGTCTTTGTTCTAGTTCTAGTGGTGATTCCATCATGTTTGCCTTTCACTGTATTTATTGTATTTATTAAGATATTACTGTTTAGTCAGTTACTGAAAGTCACCCTGGCCCAGATCCATCAACAGGCCCCCACACCATAATTCTGCTACCTCTGTGTTTCTAAATGTATGACAACGCTATGGTGGAAAATAATGTTTTTGTTGCTCCAAACTTTAAACAGTTGCTGTGGAAAAAGAAAAGATTAAATAGTGGAATTCAAAGCCTTGAGAGACAGTTTAGCATGATTTCCCCACCTGATAAGCATGAAAAACATTTAAAAATCAGAAGATATTAAGAAATCTCCTTTGCTTGTGCCAAAATAACATGTCAAGGAGATCAGACTTACACAGAAACCTGTCCTTGTGGCACACTTTATCAGTGTATTATCCTTTTAGAAAAGTAGATGAAAAAGCTGTTTGTGATGGATAAAAAGAAAAGGACATTTTGAAACGTGATGTCCATCTCCACTTACTTCCACCAGAATATTTTAATTTGAATACAAACCATCCTCACCTGAATGATCAGACACTTAACACAGATCCACAGGACAGTTTCTATTAAATCCCCATCAAAATAACTAAATATGTCAAATAAAGCAGTTACAGTAAACTTCATACTGATCTAAACTGATAGAAACCTGAAAGAAATGGTTTGACAAGTAGGATAATAAAGGTCAAATCTCACAGAGCGCTGGAGCATGTAAGGTCATCATTAAAATCATCTGATAAAACTTCGCCTCTTCTTCCCGCCTGTTGTCAGGCATCGTCTGAGCTGCCTTTGTGCAGGCGGTGTTATCACTCCCCTCCAGCCCTCTCTCCTTCAAACTGCTCATTGCACAGTTTTTAACGGACTGGAATGAAAACCGCAGTCATGGACGTGAGGCAAGATGGTATCCCAGACACCCTGTGGCCTCTCAATGAGCCATGTTCTGACCGAGGCTGGCTGAAAAACAAGTTCACTAAAAGGCTTTCATATCATCTGCAAAGCCTGCATTGTATTCACGAATCATCCACACAGACTTGAAGCAGCGATGTTGGCTTAAAAAGGTTAAAACACTCATATTAATAAGGTTCTGACATGCAACTACTCTTAACAAATCACTCCCAACACAGGCAAATACATCTAAATGCATATTTAATCCCATCTTTATTTGGACTAACAGGTAGCGATGCATATTTTGATGGGAGGTAAGGGTGAGGAGGGAGGAAACGTCCCTGCATTTTTCTCTCTGCTGGTAAAAACTGAAAGTCAAAAACCCTCTGGCACTGTTCAAAATGGATTATTGTTGAAGCCCTGGTGCTGTGAATCTCTGGCATTTTATAAAAGGTCTGTAGCATGAAGAAGACCACCTGAGTGTCACTCTGCATCCACAAAACAGCAGTCAGAGTGCACACACTGATCCAAACTATTCCTTTTCTTTGTGTTTGAATAACAACTCTGTCCATTTCATGTGAACACAACAGGGCTTTTCTGTCCTTTATAAAAGAAACTAAACTTGCAATCAGTTCTTTGTTTCCTCTGTCGCAGCAGAATGGGGTGATGATGCTGTCTGCTGACAGGAAGGCCGAGGTGCTGAGATAAGGAAGCTTGCGTGGCGACAAAATGCAGACCATGAACACACAGTCCAGCCCTGTATGTGCTGACCACACTCAATCACATCTGAGCAATGAGAAAATGTGTGGATCGCTTCTCCAGCTGGAGCGAAATAATGTCCGTGATTGGCTCCAGCAGGTGGTAAATATAATAAATATCCATTTCTATGCAGTGAATTTTAAATTAGTTGATGATGAAGCAGCTTTTCTGTGCCTGGTCTGGAGTGATTGCAAGTGCTGGCGAGATGGTTGAAAGAGCAGAGGAGGAAGCTTTACACTCTCTCTCACACACACACACACACACACACACACACATCCCAAGCAGATGATTTGATTGGTGCACAGACTGAGGGAACCGTCCTTGGGAGGGTAATGTCCCCAAGCTCCTTGGGGTCCAGGCCAGATGTTTTGCTTTGCCTGCATGCCTGGTTTTGCCTCCTGAGTCTCTTTATCTGCAGCATTCATCACACTAAAACACAAAGCTGCGCAACTCCACATCACTCACTTCGGCATGGCAGGAACATGTGCTGGCCGTGTGTTTCTTCATCAAACTTTATAGTTTTAACATCATTTGGGAAACTGGATGACTTTCATTTTTGAAGCAAGAATACGAGCAAAATAACAAAGAATGTAAACATGACAGTTTCAAAGCTGTGACTGAGATGTAGCCCAACTGACTTTTAAAAATGATTAAATATAGTTTAAAAGGAGCATAGCACAAGTTCTAGCTCTATTCCAGAAGTCTGTGTGATGCCAACACGCATGGTTTCTTTTAACTTATCCTGCTTTTCATCATTTTAAAGATTTTATTTTATATACTTTTAGTGTGTGTGAATGTTTGTTGGCATGTTGAAATTATTTTTTTTTGTAATTCTTTACCTGAATTTTCATGCTATTTATGCTTTTAAAGTTTTATTTAAAGCACTTTGAATTGTCTTGAACCTGAAAATGTGCTATACAAATAAGCTTACCTTGCCAATGTTGTGTACTGTACGCGCATAGGCTGCTTCGACTATGTTGGTCTTTGTTTACCTGCACTGCACTCTGCCTGAGCCCAGAGTTAGATGCACAATAAATAAATAAAGCATAGCATAGCTAGCCAACAGGTAGCTGAATGCTACCTGTGTGCTAGCTACCAGACGATGCTCCGCTGTGCTTATAAAAGGGATGGGCAAGATCAGCAGGTAGGCTGTGCTGGTGAAACCATGATTCCTTGGTGCAAAGGGACCCATTCTCTGGAAACTCCAAAGATGTTTCTTTGTGGAAATCTCAGAAAACACTCAGACCAACAACAATGCCATGTTCAGTCACTTAAATCTCCTTTCTTCCTCATCCTGATGCTCAGTTTGACCTTTCAATAAGGTGTCTTCACCATGTCCACATGACTAAATTTGTGTTGATTGAAGGGTACCTCGGCCATTGCAGTGACAAGGAAAACCCAAGAGCCTGTTTGTCTGCTGCAGCGCTGGCCAGTTCTCACACAGGGCTGGATTGGTGCAAAGCGACAATTGCCTCACAGCAGCCTCACTTCTTCTCTCCTTCTGTGCGTCCCTTGCCTACAGAGCACTGCTTTTGTTTCGGTTCACCTCACAAAATATCGCAGGGCTGCAGTCCATGAGTTGCGTGTTCATGGAGCAACATTTTTTTGTTACTTAGTGAAAGCTGGATTCTGCATCCAAATGAAAAAGTTCTGGTGTGATCCTGTGCAAAAGCAGACAGGAAGAGGCACTACAGCATTCTTCCAAGACACAAGTGCAGAAAGCTCTCATCTGGCATCGTAAGAGGGTCATATCAAGGGTAAGGAGGGCCGAGCTGCAGCAGAATGCATTGTAGAGTAAAGGTATTACAGAATACACTGGGGAAGCTCCTCCATATTGCATGGGAGGGGAGTGGTGTAACATGAGGGAGGCAGGAGGCAAAATATTTATGTTTCTGTCACGGTAAAGCTGATTTCACCTCCTAGAAACAGGTTTAAAACATATCAAGTGAATCCTAAATCAGTTTGTGAAATGGGCACAGAGTCTGAAACATGCTTCCTCTTAGCAACACTAGAAGGGAAAACATCCACAGTGTGAACTCCCAACAAAGATTATGTTGAATTAATCCTTTGCAGGTTGCATAACAGCTGAAATTTTGAATTAAGCTAAGAGTGCAACTTGGTGTGTGTGTGTGTGTGTGTAAACAGCAGTGGTAGAAAGTGAGCAGCCCTGGTGTCCTGCCAGTTTCTTCCTCTGCACCCTGCTCCCTGTAGCTGCTCCAGCTGCCAGAACACGATGCGCCATGTGGTGCACGCTCTGCTGGGAGGACGTGTTGCCAGATATGTGCACAAAAATCTCAAGGGGTCTCTGCTGGTGTCAGGAATCTCGAGAGATGCCCGTGCTGCCTTAAACTACAACAGTTACTAGGATACCAGATACACCTTAAAGTGCAGATATCACTTGGATGATATGTTTGCACCAAATGCTCTTCAAGCTGTATTTGTAGGTAAAAATGTATGTTTTGAAGCACGCCACCTGCTGTGAAGTCCAGCTGTTAAACATTCTTATCTTATCTCACCAAAGACTCAAAGATGAAGCCTGAAGTGGATGACCAGTGGTTTAATAAGGTGAAGACAGATGAACGTTTGTGTGCACCAGCTTGAAATGTTACCACACATTTTAATTTTACCCACTTTTTTGTTCTTTTTTGACGAAACAGAAGGTCTGTAATGTTCCTAGTCCAAAAATGAATGCTTGTTATTTCCAGAGAAGATCAACCTTTTCCTGGCCTGGACTGCACCATGAAACACATCTAAACAACACACAAGTGGCATTTTCTTCTTCTGTGTGTGCAGACGATGCATTGTAAAGGAGTTATTACAAGTTAGGTTGCAGGAACAGACAAGAGATAAACGAGTTTTTCAGAGAGAGGGTGCTGCAGCTAATTACAGCATGGAAAAAACATTATTTGTCATCATGAGCATAAAAACATGTAAACATTTTCTGGTAACTCTGCTTGATGGAAGCAGGGCTCTGAATTTTTTTTTGTGATCCGGGAGATTCTTAAAGTTATGCTGAGGAATCAGAATTTTCCCAACTAAACGTTTTTAGGGTGCAATTTAACGATTTAATCATACATGTTCCTTTGAATTGTGTTATTCTTAATTAGATGGTTCTCCAACAGCTTGTGTGTGGAACGCACAAAGCCCCTTATGACCCTGACTCCAGAGGTCTGATGATAATGATCCCTACATTAAAGGACAACTTGCATGTCTGCAGAGCACTCATCAGCAATATGCTTTTTAGTATCAGGATCCATGCATCTCTGGATATTGTGTTTCCTAGACTTTGTGTTTATGCACAAACTCTGGCCTGCATGAACATAACAAATCTGCAGCAAGATCTCGGAGGCTTTCACCTCCTGTTTCACCATCGACATCCTCCTCCACTGCCTTTCTTTCCTTGTAAATAGCATTGTTCAGTAAATGAACCTTAAGGAAACATGCAGTGGATGGATGATGTGTCATAGAATAGAGTTCATGGTAAATGTATGGAACTGCCAGGACATAACAGAAATTATTCAATTCACACCCACAAAAATTAATTTATAACACTTATTTGTCAGGTTGTTTCATGAGCATTGAATGAAAGGATCAACCTGTGAATGAGAATGTCACCTTTTCGTAAAAGGAGATGTTTACTCGAAGCAGTGGAGTGTGTTCCTGTAAGAACAGACAGCGAGGGTTCCCTCTGAAGAAACACTTTTAATAAATGCAGACAATCAGTGATTCAAAAGAATATCTTAAAATGCAAATCGCACATCGTATGGTTAAAAATATTCAGGATTTTATCGTGCAGGGGATCAGGATTGTACAGTGCACCCTATAATTTTCCTCATCTAACTGGATGCAACATTGTAACTTAGCTGCAAGAGCGGCTGCAATTCAAACTGATGATTTCAGAGGACAAACGGGGCTCGGTGCTCTTACAAGTCTCCAGGGTGCAGGTTTATTCCTTTATAATCCTCATTGTTTTATAACATGCAACACCTCTAACTCACCCCTGGAGACACACAAAGCACCCACTAGCGACATGCTAGAAGCACCGGCAACATGAGCTGTTGCTGATGAGCAGGGAGAAGAAAAATCTGCTTTTCTGTCTGTGACCATGAAACAAATTGATTTTCATTCAGTGTAAAAGAAAATAAGAACAGGGAGGACAAGCACGGCAGCTCTTTGAGAGAAGATCCCATCACACACACATCCTGTCAGTCTGAAAGACTTCATCTCATCCCTGCTAAAGAAACAGCTTACAGTGGATAAAAAAATTCTTGTTGACAGGAAACTGGGCTTGCTTGTGTAGGTAGGGAAGCTCTTAATCCACCTCTCAATGCTATAAAACTTATGTAACATAAATCTCCTGATGATGTTTAAAGCATTTCTGTTTCATCTTCATCACCTGTAGCTTCTTATCTGCTATAGGTGATGAGGCTGTGTCGCTCAGAATGACTGACAACTGAAAATGCAATGAGCGGCTTTTGTTCTATGACTGAGCTAAAATAATGATTATTACAGTATGGGTGTTGATGACGTTAGCATTAAGACACGTTTGTTTGCATTTACTCCACAACACTATGATTCAGTTTACTTCTCTATTTTCAGCATCAAACTCGCCGCACAGCATTGGCTCAAGCAATACTTGTATCAAAACTTGGGTCATAAATAGAAGAGTTGTGCTATGACTTTTGATGTACAAAATCTTTGAATTTCTTTTCAAAATCGCAAGAAAACAATTTTTTTTTCTCACATTATAAATTGTGTGGGATTTTGACTAAATGGTCTATTTTGAAGTCCTACAACTCAGGCACACTTATGTAGAAACTTCATTTAAAGGTTAAACTGGTCAAAAAAGATAAAACTCCTACTCTCTGAAAGGGAATTTTGATATCTTTTACAATTTTGATATAATCACAGTTTAAATTTGATGAAACTCAGAAATCTTCCTCAAGAGCCTCCTCACTATACCAGGTCACATCTGCACCTCAAACTTATTCTGAAACTTTTCCAAGAAGCTTCTAATGCTGATGTTTTTTATATATATGCAAGTATTATAAATCAAAAGAGAGGCAAATTTCCTGGTTTCCATCCTCTGCAGGCCTCACTGCGATTGGTCTTATGAGGCTTTCTTGAATCAGCTCAGAGCACAAAGTGGCACAACAACAGGCTTCATTCACTTCCATAATATTTTTTTTCTCAACTTATGAGGAAGAAAGTTTGTAATGACTATTTTACATGAATGAATAATCATTGAAAAGAGCACAACTGAACTTTGCAGATCTACTGGAGAACATAAAATACTTGTGTTTATTGGAGCATCTGATTGAAAGAGGCAGGTTGTAAGATTATCCTGTTATTCAGTTGTCATTTAACCAGGAAAACCTGACAGAGTAAAAATATCTTTTTCCAAGAGTGTCCTGACTAAGACCACAGCAGCACAGTAAAAAATGTACAACCTGAGCATTGCATCACAAATGTAAAACCCCAAATATCAAACACACGTATCTCCCTCGAGGTTATCCAGTCTGTAAATGACAGGCATGTTTACAGCCGTGGGGTCATTTGGACGTAAAGTTGGAGTGGATTCCGTGTGAGCGCCCCACCACTTCTTTGTGTTTTCGTTGCAGGTGCTGTCTCTGGTAATTAGTGGCATGAGGTAGACTTGGGCCCGGTGTGCTCTGCCCTACTTAGGGGCTTCAGCAGCCTGCAGTTGATGTGTCTCCAGGTCTGGGCTGGGCGATCGCCTGACTGCATGTTTGCCATGTCTGTTTCGGTTTAGTCCCATACATCCATGCACCGATTACAATGCTGATACAGACTATATAATATAATAAAATAAAAGATATTTTTGTAAAGAACCACCTTCTGCCTGCCTCCATTTTTATTGCAGCTGTTGATCCAGGCTGTAGCATCTGCCTCTTAGACCTGCATGGAGCCAAATGCAACCTGTCATCAATCATGGATCATATTTTTGCTCATCATGGAAATATAATGCAAATACATCTTTGAATCTATGGATTGCAGTTTGTTGCATCGGGGGGGAGAAAGAACCTCTTTCTGTATATCGTGTCATTTCTGCGGCGGTTCTACATCTACAGCAACATGAGCTGGCCCATGCTAATCAGTTGGCGTGATCTGCTAGGTGTTTGGCTCCAACTCAACAGGGAATCCTGGCCTACGAAAGCAGCTATTTATATCCTTCCCGAGCCACCACACACCGCTTGTCCCTTTCACTAGATCTGGTGTTTGCTCTGCCAGACAAAACTTCTTAATTACAACTCAAATCTTGGCTGATGAGCAGTATTATGAGCAAATGATATGATTTTGTAATATGAAATTTACAATCGTGCTGAGATGGCAGCTACAATGGCTCTACTTAGAGCCTACAGCACGCGAGGATGGCCATCATTAATGATTCATAGACAGGAGAGTGGCACCGAATATAGAGAGGCAGGCTTTAAGTTATCGTTTTTTCACATTCTCTTCAAAGTTCAAGGGACTGCACAACAAAAGAGATCATTCAGTTACAGATCAAGATGAAGATCAGGCAGGGCTGATTCATTTTCCATTCATATGAAAATGAATTAGGCGAGAAAAAAATAATATGAGAGAGTTTGAAACGTGTTGAGTGTATGTGATGCCACCGACTTTAAATGCATATTCACTTGAGTGACAAATATCATATAATATATATTCTGAGCGACTGGCAATAGTCAGGCAATGTTTCACACCTTGATCAAAGCCATCCTGAGATGATGTGTCTCCTTTTCTTGGCTACACCTACAATGTGGTCATACGTCACCTTGGAAACGAGCACTCTTCTTTTCTGAACGTTGTTACCATAGCAAACATGTGACCTCTGGTGTGCTGAGGCCGTTTACCTTCTGCATGGTGCAGGATAAAGCTGATTATCTGTTCCACTGACAGTCGTTCACCTTTAGCCTCACGTTCCTCCACTCTAAGAGACGGAAACCAAGTAATTCATGCTTTAATTCTAGACAGATTAACATGAGGAGGCGTACTCTGATTAACCTACAAACTGGTGTCCAAACACTAAATATTTCCACAAACAAACGCTTTAAAATGACACATATGTAAAGAAAATGTTCATTTAACACTGTGGCAGGTAAACCACAGCTGTTTCTGTTTCCATGAGACATAGAGTGCTACCACAGTAGACAGCAGTCGCTCTACACACTACTTTAGATGAGGGATGGACATTTCAGGGAAAATGTCATCGGTCAGCTACACTGTAAACCCGAACAAGTTGAAAATACTCAAAATGTTTGTCGTAACCGATTACGTCAATGTTTTTGAGTTGCATAAATACATTTTTGAGTTCCACTAAACTTAAAAGATATACTTTCAAGTTACTCAAAAGATTTAGAACTTTCCCAAAGATTTTGAGTTGTGAAACAAATTTTATGAGTTTGACTAAACTTGCATACACTGGGAAAAAATGAACCTATACTGTTTCAAACCCTTCTTCAGCCCAAATCAGGAGTCCCTATAATCAATAATAATCCTGTTCTGTCCTGGATTCGATCTGGCAACATGTATCCTGTGAAACAGGAGTGCTAACCACCACACTACCATGTGGCTGCACTTTCATGTCATTTTGATGACACCCATGAACTTAATAATATTGATCTACTTTAAATCAAAGTGCATAACTCACTGAGAAAACTTAATAGTTTACAGTTCTTTTCACTAAAAAACTGCTTTTGAGTTACCAGTCCTTAATAATTTAGAGTTAGTTGTACTGTTCGGGTTTACAGTGTAACTTACAGCATCATCACACACTTTCTTCAGTCTGATGGTTTCTCTTAATGGGACTATAAACTCAGGCTCCCCTTTTTCTATCAAACCTTTAACCAAACTGCAGCTACCATCTTTGAGATGAGTTCCACTGTTTGCTCTTCATGTCTAACATCAAACTATCTGCGTGAAAAGCTGCCATTGAATGCTGCCATGTGGATGGAGCTTCTGGTGGATGCTTGGCTCTTTGACATGGAAGACTTTCCATGCGGGCTTTATGGCACCGGAGCTAGCACTGGACCTCATTTCCATTTATTGTCTTTAATACAAAAAAATAGGACGGTAGTTGCATTAGCTATTGGGTTTCTTACAATCCAGTGAGTATTCTAAAACTATTACCCATGCATGCTTCACAAAGCTGTGCAAAGTAGGTCAGATATAAGATCAGTATCCGATATGCATTCACTTTTTTCACAAAATAACAGATCTGGTACATTTCTAATATTCTATATAGTGTAACTATTGGAATACAGATGATAAACAGGTTATCATGTTAGTCAACACAGTTTAGTGTTTAAGCTTCTTACAGAATGTAAGACTGTAGCACTGCTAGCCGTGGTTAGCTTTGCAGGTATCTGGTCATAGCGGGTTTTTGAATACTTGTAAATTTTCTGTTAAATAATTAGTGTTAAGAGATTGGTGAAGGCATTGCTATGTAGTCTGAGTTAAAATGAAAGTTTGGAGTTTGACTTCCTCTCAAAAATAAAAATAAGCCTCTTTGTGATGCTGGAATCAGAAAAGTAATCATGTTTTATCTTGTCAAGACCGCAAGTGTCACAAAAGTAGGGATGATCCAATAAATACTGAGATACTACAGAATGGACCGGCAGCAGGACCCTGGGATACGCTTTCCACTTAGTGATGATACTACACACACAACCAACAATTGTGTTTTTGATGCACATCAAGTATGAAACGGGCATATTTGTTTGTTTCCTTGGAAACATTTTTCATTTCATTGTCACTGAGTTTGCCACCTACACACGGAGTCATGTTCTCTAAAGAAGAAAAATGAAGAAAACATTGTTTCATACTTCACTTTAGTCCTTGCACTAAAAAATTTGATCAAAACACAGAAAGTCCCTCGCAGCAAAACAGAACATCTAAACCGAGCACAGAAGGTGATACCTTTTGGTGGTGTAACATCGTTGAAAAGCCTGATAAGTCACCTTTACAACCAGGTATGGCTTGTAAGGATCATGATTGTGTGGAATAAGCATTGTAGCTAAAATCTCCTGCAATATTATCCCATTGATGTTCATTCTGGCTCTGACATTTAAGTGCTGCCAGGTGTTTGTCAGTCACAGACATGCATGCCGAACACCTGACAGACAGGCGTATTAAAATGAGATTATGGAGCCAGTGATCATCCCATATCTCCAGAATCTGGGACTTAATGCCATCATCCAGGATGGCAACTCTCATCCGAATCAGACATACTGGACTGACCCCAGACTGGGAAAATGCCATATTACAGCAGCATAATAGAATAAGAAAGCATTAAATGAAACTATAAGATAAACTTAAAATATGTGAAGATTTAAAATGAAGGTGCAGTGGTGTTTGAAAAAAAGAAAACTGCAATGTACAGTAGTCTCTGGCAGACAGGGAAGAGCTGGTAGGAAGTGCTACAGCCTGTGGCAGGAAAGATTCATTATGACAGCAGAGCTGGACGAGTCTCCAAGGGGAAGGAGCTCCACTGTCTGTCGGGGGTTCTCAGGGTTATCCATGATTGTGCTTTGTCTGCAGTCCTCAAATGCCTCCTGTCTGTAGCCAATCACGAGCTGCCTCTGCTATTCAGCTTGTAGAATCTGTGTTTGTGGCTCTGATGCGGCTCCCCAGCAGACCACAGTGAAGGACAAAGACGGTAAAACATCTCCAGCATCCTTCTGCTCATGTTAAAGGATCTGAGCTTCCTCAGGAAATAGTCCCCTCACCTTTAAGTGAAGAGCTGGCCTGATTGGCTTCTAGTCCAGTCCTCTATTGATACACACACCATGTCCATGCTTTTGTCTCAGGGGGAAAAGAGTCTATGGAGCTCTCCTCTTTCTCTTGAATCCATCCACCATCATCATCATCAGTACACCCAGAATTTGGGAGAAGTTTAAATGATCTGGTGTAAGTTCCGACCTCAACCCAGTTAAACTCTGGGATAAATATGGATGTGCGGTTTGTTCCAGAATAACCAACACAACCGGCCGGCTGACCTTCAATAACTCCTGGGTCATGGATGGGATGCCACTGGGAGCAGACTGAGGACCAACATGAGGAGGACGTACCAAGCTGTTGCTGCATACGTGTGTTGGAGAGTTTCATCATTCATTCTACCAGGAAACAGGAAAACATTACTGGGGATTTTGGCCCTTTTTTTGGGTACTACCCACATGTTTAGCTGCGTTGCTCATCCAACAGAAGCTCCTTCCTTCCAAGCTCTGCCTTGTTGTAAAGATGACTAATCAGGTTTTTCAACAACGTCTGATAAAACAAGTAGTATTACTGTAGGAGGAAAAAAATCAACCAAAACAGATTTTTATGCTTAGTAATACTCAATTTATTGCTCTACCTGAGGATAAAATGTCAGACCAGATCGCTGGCTGTCTATAAAAATCTCCATCTGTTTAAATATTTCATGTCACAATTGCCTTTAAATACCTACTTTCTAAAACTGGCAACCCTGTCAGATCTTTCTTCCTGCTGCTGAGATGAACTTCTGTATTTAGAGGTGTGCTCTCACAGAAGGAACCTCAGAAATGAAGGCAATTTCCTCCGCATGCTAAGAGTTTTTTTGATGAAAATGCTGGCTAAAATGAACAAATAGAAGCTCACCAAACGAGCATGCAGAGGCAAAAAAGGCAAAATCACTTGTGTTTCTTACAAATCAACAGCACCGAAATACTGAAAAGCTCACAGCCTGTTCCAGTTAAAATGACTTCTGAGGGTAATGTAGGAAATTCAGTGGTGGTAGATCAGATTTAATATCAGACAGAAACTCCCAGGAATAATGATTTGGTCAAAAATAAATCTAAATTTTAATGCAATACATTGGAAAGAAATAAATTCATGAGACTATTTGTGCTGCACTAATACAATTTTACTAAAATGCAAATGATTAGCACTGCTGTTTTATTTTAATGTATAATTCATTAATTAATTGTTATTGCTCTGATCCCCAATAACTTATTAATTTCTCAAGTACTTTGTGTTGTTGGTTTCTGCAGATGTCAAACCTGAAGTACCCTAACGTGAAGTGGACTCTACCTCTTACTGTGATGAAGATGAGAGGAGAAAGACAATATGTGTGGGGAACCCACTCAGTGGCCTCATTTTCATGCAGGACCAAACCCTCCACTGAGCGAAGGACAGTCCCTCCTTGAGAATAAAGTGACGCCTAATGAAGCCTTGGTTTGCATGCCACAAGCATCATCAGCTATACGACCAATTTAAAGAAATAATAATGACAAAATAAAATCTAAATCCTGTAGAGTACATAGTAATCTGTGTGTGTTCTGCTCTTCTTCTCCTGTAAGGTAAAGGTCATAATCAGCTGCAGGGCTTGTTCTACAGGCGACGGAGGTGATTTGAGAGGGGGGAGGTCAATACTGCAGTCATGCATCAACTTCATGTTTAGTTCCACAGTGACTGAAAAGCAATTCTAAGGGGTTAGCATGTTAGTTAAATCCAAATTCAAACTGCTTTAATGTAATTTGCTTCCATTTTATGCTCATGCATCTTGCTACTTGTTAAAGGGCTGCTCATGTTACAGTGTTAACACAAATAAATTTACTGTAATTGATGGCAGGGAGACTCTAAATGAATCCAATTTCTACCCCTTAGCCCTACCCCTCTGTTTTGCAGATTCCCATAAGGGAAATGGCTTGATTTAGTTTTGGACCAAGGGGTGAGGTGACACAACCCTCTGAAAGAAATCAGCCCAGGACATATGTAGCATGTTTTTGTATATTTGCACCTGTCAGCTGTCACAGAAATCCATCACTACATGTCGGAAACCACGACTGGACCACACAGATCTGTGGTTCTGACATCTGAAAAACAAAGCAGCTTAGAAAGTTGAGAGAAAGTTTGGTCAAAGACAAAATCCTGAAAAAACGTTTGCAAACAGTCTCGAAGAGGACCTTAAAAGAGGAGCCTTTTCATCTCTGTTCTCAAACAAAGCAGCCATTTACAGCCCACAACAAGCTCTAGTGACTCAGACACCACATTATGGAAATCATATCCACTAATTGAGATCCCACTTCATTTAAATTTGTTTTAACCTTTTAAAATGTTTTGTTTTGATACTTAATGTGATCCAAACAAGTGTACGGTGAAAGGCTTTCTGTATAATGCTGATTAATTAAACATGATCATCAATTTACTGAGGAGATGGTGAAATTTGGCCCAATGTTTCAGTATTACATCCTCACAGATTAACCAATCAAAAGTAATCCCAAACTATAACATACACTGTTTAAGCAAATCTCAGATCAGAGATTATTTGGTATTTTCTAAAGTCCGATGGCAGGTCTCTGCATGACTTCACAACTCATGCAGAAGGCACAAGGAATCGGTCTGATGCTTAAATATTGAAACTTTAGATAAAATTAGATTAATTGCTTGAAGTAATAACCAGTTTTTATTGACATCTCTTCTTGGTGCTTCTGAAAAGCTTTAAGAAGTTTGTGGAAAAGATCCAGACACAAACTTTTAGGGAGTCTCCTGGTTGTTTGGCTCATATCTATGCCTCTCTGAGACTTTCTTGCTTATTACAAACAAGCCCAAACATCAAAGTGCAATGAGGTTCCAGCTCTGCATGACCAGCCGCTTACACTGCAGACGGACGCTCCGACAGACAGATGGGTTCAGCGAGGCCAGCATTTCATGTCACATCTCTCCCGTTACCAATAGTTACTGCAGAACTGAAATCCATCGCACTCGGAATAAATGGGAAAAAGATGAGAAACGGTGATTGATTGAGGGCTTAAATAGTTAATCAAAAACGGGCTGCATCAGAAGCTGGGAGGGGGTGATGAGCTTCAGTAAACTCGCTTCAGAAGTACAGCAAGTACTCCACGTTGGGCTTCGTAGCATCATATCTTCACAGAGTTCAAACAAGCAATGACAGGATCTGATGTAGTTGGATAGATATTAAAAAAGCCATGATGGGGTGCAAGAAGGAAACCTGCTGATGGACATCGCTGTAATCAGGAGTTTGGAGCATACACTTTCCATCAAATCAAGAGAAGCACACAGAATGGAAGGGCTGTTGTGAAGAATAGTGACATGTTATTTCCGGTCTGCTGGATAACATCACACGGAATAAACAGGATGCGAATGTGGAAAGGGAATCTGTAAGGAAATGAATAAAGAGATGGCTACTCAGCTGCCAGACACCATCCAATAACCTGCCACACATCCAGCTCCTTCCTTTTTGCTCCCATCACACATCTGGCTCATCATGCATCTCATACTAATGGGAAGCATGCAGCTTTGTACACATCGGCTCTTCTTCACACCGTATACAGTAAGGGATGGTGCATTGATGAGCTGGGAGTCCCTGGAAGGAGCTAGCCAAGGCTAATTAGAGAGGACGGTAAAGGGCCATAGGCAGGCCCATGCAATTTCCATCCAGGAATAATCTAATTCCTCTCTG
>JBBBVT010000025.1:18976039-18994349 GCA_037177035.1 Craterocephalus eyresii | reverse complement strand
AAACATCTGGAGCATCAGGATGAAGGTCCAGACCTGCAGCAGGACTAAACATCTGGAGCATCAGGATGAAGGTCCAGGACAGTGGAGGAGCTAGAATCCTGCATCAGACCAGCAGCGTCTCTCCTCACAGATGTTTACAGACACAATGCTGAACATCAGCCATTTTACTATGACATTCACAATCTGCTCATATCTTATAAAAATATTGTTGCAGTTTAAACATCTGGTATGCTGTTAATGTTATTTTAGAAATACTAATTAAACGATTCATACATCTTCTGCTTTTATTATATTTCAAACAGTTTCCCAACAAACCAGTTTCTATTCAACAAATGGATGCAAAAAAATTAAGCAAAATATTTTTATCTCCCGTTTCCTATATTGAAAAGGCACCAGTAGACCCTTACAGACTGCTGAGAAAGAATCAAATCTCAGTCAGTAAAACTCCTTTCCCTTTTTCTTCCACCCGCAAGAAAAACACAAAAACTGACTTGCTTACAAGAGTAGGGCACATTCAATCAATACGCACTGACAAGACTTCATTGCCATGCATGCACTGCTTCTGGACAGAGTTAAAATGTGCTAGAGCCGTCAATATCAATCAGTGTGAAGCACTGATATCTGTCTCCGTTGTAGTTAGAAAACAAAGGGATCAAACAGAACGGAAAGAAATAAAGGCCAAGAATAAAATCCAATGCACAGCGGCTTTAAAGTGAATCATTTAAATATTATAACACAGTCTGGATGAAATTTATCTCAAATGTTTTATTCACAGACAGCCAATGAAAAACCCTTCAACTCCCCCGTTGTTTAATATTTCAGAGAGGACAGTAGCTGTAAGACATCAGTTTCTAATGTTTCGGATTGCGCGCTTGTGGCTTGGTACGCATGGATTTTCTTAGACACTATGGTTGTATTTCCGGGTGAATCTCCACATCAAACTATGCAGACTACGCTGCAAATCCGTAAAGTCCTGGAAAAACACGAGGGTAGAGTTGGAAAAAAGGGAAATCACGCCCGCAGGTAGGACATAGGAAACACCCGACTCTCATTTCTATGTCACAGAGCCTTGCGTAATGCGCCAAATTATAAACCACAAAATTGTTTTTTCATACAAAGTTCTAATAAAACAGACCCACAATTTAAAGCTGAGTATCTGACGTGTGCGTGACAGGAGACAGAGGGAGTAAATATAAAATAAACACGCAGTTCACTTGCCTGAAACGTGTAAAACCTCGTCCCGTTCGGCGGATGCACCTTCGGGGAGTTGGTCCCCGTACTCATGTCTGAGAAAATCATAATCCCTTCAATGGGCAAAAGAATCCGGAACTTATCCTTGTTTTCTTCCTTTAATCAGTCAAAAGAAGGATGCTTCAAAGAAACTCGGATCAGCTCCAGATTCTGATCCCAATCAGCGCTCCCGACATCAGAAGGTGAAGCGCTCCGGTGAGATGCGCGACGCTCCCTCGAGGTGACGAAAACCACAATCATAAGACAAAAAG
The DNA here is from genome assembly GCA_037177035.1 of Craterocephalus eyresii. NCBI lineage: Eukaryota > Metazoa > Chordata > Actinopteri > Atheriniformes > Atherinidae > Craterocephalus > Craterocephalus eyresii. Next base: position 18,992,847 of record JBBBVT010000025.1, on the reverse strand, counting down.
AAGGAAAGAAAACACAAAAATTACAACAAGGCGTCTCTCCAATCTTCCTCCACGTCCCAGCTTGCGTGCAGGTGATTGATCTCTTTGTATTTCTAGCGATCTGAACGGGGAGTAGAAGCCAGCGGCTCCATGCTCTCCCCACGCCCGCTCCAAGCAGCTCTGCTGGCGGCGCGGATGGCTTCGTCTGTGCGCGGATTATCGCCTCCCTCTCCTCTCCTCTCTCTCCTCTGCTTTCACCAATAATCAGTCAGAGCATCACAGCCGCCCTCAGCCAACAACACGCTGGCTGCTCAAATTGGCAGCGCAGACACACGTTCGCTGTTTGTTCACTGGATGAAAAATACATTTTACAACGAAAATCCTCAGAATTACAGATTAAAATTAAACATGTTGGCACAGTTTGGATATTTTGCCCTTTTACTGCAGGATGAGGTAAAACACAACATTGTTGTGCTGATATTTGCACCAGAAGTTTACAGCAACCTTTTTAATTAATTAATCAGCTCGTTTACTATTTACAGAAGAAAGCTATTCATAATCCTGCTATAAAAGTAGATTGTCCACCCAACCTAAACAAGGATGATGAAGCTGGTTTCCATTTAAAGGGGATTCCAATGCTTTTTGGAGAGAGTTTAGATAAAGTCTACAAAACTGAGTCTCTTTAAAACTAAACTGAATGTTTTTTTAAATTACACACTATGAAGATGAATTAAAACACACTGTTTGTGAGAACTTTATCTCGTTTTGAAAATGCAGATAAAGCATATTTACAGGTTTTTCTGGCATCTAGACAATGGAATGGCACTTAACCTCTTTGACCTTGGAGCTTAAAAGTGGTCCAGGGCCCTTACAATTATTATATTGAAATACCCCACTCTTGGTTTAATTTGTATTCAAAAACTCAATTAAATCCGCTTAGTTTAACAGCTAAAACCGTGTCACATACAGGACGCTATGAGATCATCACAAAGACATTTTTTTTCTCAAGACAACCAACATGGTAAGAGTTCATGGAATAAAATCAGGCAGCTACAAGAACACATTCAAAAGTTTAAGCCAGGATTATAAAAGGGACATTTTGTAACTAACTGGGCTTTTAATTTGGTTTTATTTTTAAAAATTAAGTATCACTTTCATAAATACATATTTATCTTATTCTTAATCGCAACTTTATCCAAACAAATGTGGTCATAGAATGAGTCATTTATAAATACATTTGGTGGCAGTGTACACAACTGAAAGCTGACATGATGCATTGCCATTTTTTAATACAGTAGCCAAAAAGGGACGAACTTGTTAGCCATACCTGTTTTAGCAGTGAATTCCTGCTTGAAAAGCAGTTTCTGAGTGAACTTTTGTTGTGGCGTTATCAGTGAAAACTCAACTTTTGACTTTGTGTTTCATCGAAAGCAACACATATTTCATATTCCTTAGACCGTCGGACGATGACCTCAGCGTGATGGTGGTAAACATTAGCACACACATTAACTTTTTAAATTGTCTCTGTTGTTTTTCCTTTCTTTTTTTTCCACTACAAAGCACCTGCACACTGGAGACCCTGCATGGTGCCGTGTTCTACAGTAAACCTTGAGTAGAATATTTAAGACCAGATTTAAACATGCTAAGTACAGTATGCTAGTTTTTGGTCTGAACCTGGGTTAATGTAGTCTAGAGTCCAAAAAGGTCATCAAATGAGCCTCCCTTGCATTTTCACAAATAGATTGAAGGTTTCAGGAATCAGAGGAATTATCCTTTATGTACAGTGAAGAATAAATTGGGAACCAGAAGCTGACAAAGTAACTAAATACATATCTACACACTGACTGGATAATATGGACACTTGAATTTAATTAGAGTTCGGGAATGATGATTTCAGTAAAATCGGCCGTAGGTCTGTCTAAGTGATGCTTTCACATGTCAGTGATCTTTTACTGTCAGTTATTTCTCCAGAGAAGCTGAACAGTGAGGAAATATTTCAAGCCTCCTCAGAAACGTATTCCCTTCTCTTCGCTGGTGTTTCTACATCTCTACAGACTTTAATGTTCCCATGTCATGCAGCAGACTCATATTGATTTTCTTTTCTGACGCACTTTAAGGTTTTAATGGAGAGCAGCTGTTCCGACCAGTTTAAAACGAGCTGCCTGACTAAAGGCAGCCTTTATCTCTCTTTTTTCTTTGTGAAGAAAAGCGCATCCACTTTAAAAGATTTCCGACTAGGACAGACGCTTCTTCATGAATTTAAATCCAATTTTCTTTCATTAAGTGGTCTTTTCAAGCAATTCACGTTTACTGACCATTTTAACCAAAATCCTCGCTGAGCATCAAAGAACCATCTCTAAAGTAAAATATAAAAATCCAGTGAAATTAACAACGGTATTTATGCTATCATTTTGCATCCTGATGAAAGACGTTGTGATAATTGGATCCAAATGCAAAGCATTTAGCTCTTACTGAGTTATCTAATCTAGTTCAGTCACAAAAGGGAGCAACCCACAGAGTTCATGCTCCAGAATGATTTTGTGTCGTTAGCCACAGTTCAGTGAGCTTGATCAGGCTGAATGGGCTGAACTTGCTGCTGGAGAAGATTTGGTTCAGGGAAACTTCAAAGTCTGGTGACAGCTGGGAAGTGGACATTTACACCAAGTTTGCAAAGAGTTTTCATAAATGCACCTTTAACATTCACTGCGGGACTGAACTTCCATGTGAGATAATAAAGATGAATTAAAGGTGAACGCTTCGGCTGCATCAAAAACTATACAGTACTGCTATACAGTATGACTGCTATTTCTTTCTTACTTTTTAGTTATGTTCCGTTGACAACATGAGAGTTTTCTTCTAGACCTAAGGCTGTGTCCACACAGAGAACATTTTAGCTTTATCTGCTGTTTTGTTGATTGTTTGGATGTTTGGTTGACATGGAAACCAGCATTTTGGGAGGCTGAAACACAAATTTTTGAAAAATGGCTCGGTAAGTAAATAAATCTGAAAACGCAACCAGTTACAACTTATCGGCATCTTTCCTGAACGGAAGATATCACAGCCCCCCGCTTGCCTAACCCGCATGCACAAACCGCAGCTACTGAGCGTCATGCAGCTTTCACAGGAAAACCTGCAGCTCTGCCACTTTCTTTGTAGAGTTGATTCTTTAACATATTTTCTTTCAGTGTTTGTTTATATCGTAAGTTTCTGATCATGAGGTGTTCAAGTGTTTCCCTGGGTATGAATGGAGTACCGGACATTGTACAGGCTGTCCAGCCCCTGTGCTGCCAGTGCCAGAGTTCTGTCCACATTGCCGGCAGTTACTCAGTCAATCTTTTTCTGGATGAAATTTTGAACCAAAAGGCGAAGCTCTCGATTTACCGGTGGATTCAGGTTCCTGCCCTCCTACCAAGGAGCAGTGGGAAGAGCCCAAAGGAACGAGATCAGGAACACGAGCAGCTGAAATAAGTTTCCTCTACAGGGTGGCCGGTCTCTGCCTCCATGTTGAGAGGAGCCGATGTGAAGCTGCTGAACCATTTCAGCAGCTTCTGTACAACAAAACTGACATTTCTTTGCCCATTAGAGGCTGCATGCTCCTTGAAAGGCAGTGTAACTTATATTTCCTGCTTGAACAAAGATTTTTGGCAAGAAAGTCTCTGAGTAACTTAACTGAAGTGGAAACTAATATATTTAACTGGACTTAGTTACTGTTGTTGTCTGGGCCTCATTTAAGCTTCCTTTACGTAGGTAAATAGGTACATCTGAGTCAAACACTCTCAGACATCACTGCCCACCTACACACCTACATTCTTTAAATTGGAAAGACTATCAGGCAATGCTCCACTAGAGGGCAGTGCAGTGTTCAGAGTTCACAACGACAGTTTTAGAAAATTGCAACGAGACAAAAAGAGGCAACGCAGTTATGGCGGTGGTGTGTGACACAATTAAACACATCACAGCCGTTGCCTCTTCTTTGCCTCTGTCACCACTCATGTGAGCTGTATTACACAACACTGCCCGCATGGTTTCTGGTGGTCCGGCTGTTTGATCTGGTCATGCAGCTACAGATAAGACTCTGTGTGTATAGAATCTATACGTATAAATATCATCTTTATCCTTTCTGTCGTGTTTCCGACACTAAGCCATCGTGTATTCAATTGTTCCATCATTCATATGTTTACTTATCATCATGTTGAATGTATTAATAAGCTCAGTGTGTCCCTGTCTAAGTCTTGGCATTATTTTTTAATATCTTCTGTTACCTCCTGTCCATCTTACTTTCCTTTGAATCCTATAAAACCATCATTCCTTTCGCCTTTACTCTGCCCTTCATTCCATTTATGATAATATTTCAGTTTTACTATGAGTCACTGTTAAATCAGCGTTGTGTTTCTCTCTCATCTGTACTTTCATTATCTTTTATTTCTATCTAAGCTGTTACACGTACAAAAGTCCTTGTTAGTTCCAACCATTGTTGTTTTAGATAGTTTTACAAAACCTGGTTTCTGTTCCTGATTGTCACACCAGCTTTAGTGACAATATTTTGTCAGTATAAATACTGACAAAAAATACAAAAAACTAAATAAATAAATACTGACAAAATCCTTTTCTTTCCTGTCCAGGTTAGGGTTTGAAACAATTAGTGCTTAGCTTAGTCCAACCTTTTTTTCAAATTACTATTGTTGAGGGTTTTTTTTTGTTTTTTTTTGGCTCTTGATTGGAGGTCTCCCACCGCTGGAGCATTTTGGGATCAGTTTAAAAATATTAGGGCTTTATTTTAACAGTGGTCTTTTCATAGTACATAATGAGAATTACTGAAATCATAGTTACTAATCAAAATATTTTTTATTTCATAGCTTAGTGTATTTCTGTGACACTAAAAGTATAATTCATGTTGTCTGAACAATATTTGGTGATGGACACAAATATGCCCAGAAAAGAAGAGTTTAGAAACCTGAAGGTGAGTGGGCCATTAATCATAAATCTACAGTCTGACATCCTCTCTGCCTCATAAATCAGAATTTCTGCTCTGGCACTGAACTTATACTCTAAGCTGCCAAATCATCTGATGTGGACGTGATTGCTTCTAATGTTGGCACCATGAATGCACGTACAACCTCAGCCTAGTCTAAAAATATATTGTCACACAAAGGAATAGAGAGAAAAGAGAACAATAGGTACTATAGGTAAATCATGACAGAAAAAAGGATAATTTCGCTTCAGTTTAACTATTCCACAGCTTTGTGACCACCAATGCCAGCAGAGTGGCCTGTATGCACAGAATTAACCCTCCTATGTTACCAGGCCCTCATGCACATCAGTCACATTAAAGGACCCGTCTGTGTGCTGCAGTGCACGGGACTCTGACGTCATTGTACAGATGTGCAGTGGGCATGGCTTACTGCTTCTAATCGCTCATTGGATGGAGCCTCTAAATCCTCTCAGTGTTTTCTCCAGCGCTCCACGCGTTGTCTTCCAGCATTCCCAGAGCTGCTACAGCAGCACAGATGGAAAATCATACGAGACAAAAGACCTGCACTATGAAATAAAACTGGTAATTGCTCTACAAATGTAATTTTCTTTTTATTAAAGTTAGGCATTTGAAAAACAGTATTTCTAATTTATATTGCATGAAAACGCTCTTTTATCTGCTCCCGCTGAGGCAGCCTGTGCAAATACAAAGACTCTGTTCATTACCCTCACACCTGAGTGAGTGTGCCTCTTTATTTATACACTTTCACGCAGACCTGCCTCTCTCTTTAAATGCATCACAGCCCTCTTCCCATCTGAACCCTCTAAGAAGAAAAACACACAGTCTTGTTTCATCCACTCAAACAAATAGATTTTTGGTTTTTAAGCTGCTGTTTGAGCAGTTTGTGCTTCTAACAGAGCACATCATGTTAGGGGGGGGCAGAACAACAATAAGATCTGCATATATGGGAACGTGTAGAGCTGTTATGAGGGTATGCTTAATGATGGAATCAGATGTCCTTTTTTACCCACCAGCTGTTACACAAAAGTATACAATTTTCATAGATGACCCCAGAGCATAAAGATACGAGTAAGACTCCACATTAGTAGCAGGCTAAGCTGTGGCTACCTGAGGAGAAATATGCAAATCACACATTTTTAATTGCTTCTCAGTGAGTGCGTGTTGTATGTAAGTTGCGATGGAGCATTTTGCTGCAAGCCTGTTTGGTCAAGCAGCCACTTAAACTGCAAATGAGCTGCAAACAAGGCACTGAATAAGGTGACTCTTTGTGCATATGTAATGAGGATTTGGCTATTTCAACTTCATCTCACAGGATGCAGAGTAGAGTAAGCTTGTGTTCTCTCAAATGTATGTCGCTTCGGATAAAAGCGTCTGCAAAATGACTGTAGCAGTAGTAGTAGTAGTAGAGTAGAGCTTTGAATGTATTTTTCTTTTAACTTTGCAATGCAAATAATAAGATGCAAGATTAGACACATATCAGTGGACAAAGCAATAGATGGGTACAAATTAAATATTAAATCTTAATAGTTCTTCTAGAGAAAAAGCTTACTTATTATAATCACACTTATGAAGTAGCCGTAATTACTTGACTTATGTCCAATATGTGTAGGTGGAAAAAAAACATTTAAATGAAAGATTTTTGCAACATATTTCTAAAATAAACCATGTAAAAAGAAGTTGGATGTTTCAGAGCAACATGGAGGCACACATGCAAACCTACTGTAGAGGCAGCGAGTTTAAAATAAACAGCAAGCTATGTGCTAATGCAACCATGGTAACAGTCATGAAAATTCATGTAATGTTTCTTTATGTGTTTGCAAGTGTGTTCCTTGTTTATCACAAATGTTGCCACATCGGCAGCTCTAAAAATCACACAAAAGACCAAAAAAAGAGGACATATCCTTCCAGTTTCCTCTGCTCTAAGGAAATATTTCTGCTGGTGTTGACAGACTCAGTGGTTCTGACCCAAAACATTAATCTGATCTGCTCTTATATGGTCTGCACTGATCTTCTGTGATGAGGATGCTGTTTCAGATGTTCCACTAATGATTTTAATTAGTCTGAATGCAATAAAAAATGTATTCAAATCATTTTGCCATCTATGTTTTTTGTCTTTAAAAACAGGACATGACCAAAAACAACTGATGTAAAACAAAAAAAACATACTTCTCGCATTATAAAACATTTATTTAAGATTAATCATGCATTTATTATTGTAAGAAGAGTTCTATATTTTCTGTAATAAATTAGGAAAATTTTGCTCAGATTTGACCTGAAGGTCTGAAATTCTAATAGTAAGTCATCGTTAAACTGAGGAGTTTCTTCTGCAAACATAGTCAGTGAATCAGGACAAAAATGCATTTCAGGGAAGCCGAAGAGTCTTGACAAAACTTGACGTCCTGGGATGAAAGAATTTACTCTAAAATGGATCCGGAAATTGAGGATGAGGCAAGGAGCATTCAGCTGGGAGCAATCTGCAGTGATGCCATCCATCATGGTTTTACAAAAAAACACGCCTATAACCAAAAGATGTCACCTTTTCCTGATCTTTTAAGTGGCAAAAAAAACTTCTTAAACATCTAACTTTTTACCTTAAAACTCTGCTTTCCGGATGCAACAGTGACATCTAATGTGCATATCTACAGCTGCTGCAGCTGAGAAACCAACTCTAGAACTTCACATCCGGGATGCCGTCTGCTGAGTTACGCTTTGTGCAAAAGTCACATGCTGGCCGTTTTGAACGCACGCTGGCAGATTCAGAAAAGAAACCTTAAAAGACATTGTTGGAGGAAGAGAGGAAACTGAGGACAGTCAAAGAAGGGCAAGCAATAAAATTTGTTTGTGTTTCTGGAGAGGCTAAAAGTACAGGTAGATGCTGAATTAGCCGTCGATACAACGCACGTCACTGAGAAAACAGTATAAGTTACAGTGGGTCTTTAACTTACAGTATGAAAACTAGAAAAGGAGAAATGAACTGAAGTGACCTGATATTCATACTGAAACCCCATGAGATCATGCAGCTGAATCTATGCATCGTTACAGATGCAGGGGTGTAATTGAAAGCCATCACAAGTTGGTGTTTCTGTAAATAGCACAGCTCCAGAGGCAGCTTCTCTGCTTTAACTACTTGCCACAGTGCACATTTGATACGCAGCCCCCCCTCCGATATCTCTCTAGGACTGTGAGACTCGGATGCATTAGGGGGGAAGATGGTGACATGTTCGTATTATCATAGTCAGTGGTTCCCCGCGCCTGGTGCACAGTGTGTACGCATGCTGTTAACAAGCCGACTGGAGACGAAGCCCTTTAAGCTGATGAGGCTTGTTGTCATGCAGTGTTCCTGAAGGCTCCCAGCAGAGCTCCACCGTCAGCTCAAGCACATTCACAGAGTAGGGTAGTCAGGTTCTACACTAAGCAGGACGCAGGAGAACAAAATGAGGTCTTGCTGTTCAATTTTTGTCTGAAAGATGTAAGATAAAAGATCTATGTCGAAAGCTTTCTGCCCCCCCCCAGGACACTGTAACCTCCAATGAACACACATGGATCTCCCTTATTGGCTCTTCCCACGCCGTTATACTCTACAAGCTATTATGCCCACAAATTGTGCAACTTCTCTATTTTTTCTGTAAGAAAATAACAAAAATTGTATATCAGTCCCAAATAAGTGTCCGATAGGCCGCTGTACGGTTGCCATAACAACTGACTTTATTGGATTTAATGATGAAGTGAACAATCACAGCTCGTTTCTTGACCCGCTTGGTGTGTATTCACCTAAAAGTTGCTGTGATTTTACCAAGCAAACCTCCCAGTGGATCTGGGGGTGTCAGGAAAGGTCACAGCCCCCCCCCCCGCAGCTGAAGCTTGTAGGAACGGATGTCTGAAGCCGAGCAGTGGATGCATATTGATCGCGTCAACAGGCATGTGTGGGCAGACAGCCGTAATGGACGTCACCCTGCTCCTGTCACAGCTGAAACATGAGGGAGGTATTGTCAACGATCCAGTGTGAGAGAACATAGATGTGTGCGTGTGGGAGACAGAGAGGATATGCTTTTGTGAGGAATCTCTACCAGTCAATAAGATGTGGCCAGTGGAACATAGAGTGGAAAAAAGGATGGTCTTCCAGATGGATCATAGTGCTTTTAGTCTAAATATAACTATAGATTATTCTATAGATTCCTAGACCTGCATCTGTGAGTGTATGACCTGACATATATATGCTAAGAGTCCCTGTTTCCCATTTTTAAATGAATGTTTTCAGGTTTTTTTTTAATGGATCTAAATACAAACTGCGGAGGAGAGCAGGTGGAATAAACAAAGACAAAAAACTGAGATGAAGTCTGTTCAGGTTAGATTGAATCGGATGCTAAATGAGGAATAATCCACCAGATGAAAGCAAAACAGGAAGAGTCAAAAATGGAGGCCAAATTGGACGGCAAAGATGGCGCACAGGCAGGTAAACAGATTAACTGACCAAGCAAAGAGAAAAGGACAAGACAACAACCTGATCATTAAAGCACCTCAGACCTCATTTACATCACAGCTGCAGTGTGTGTGTGTGTGTGTGTGTATGTGTTTGTGGGTGAAGAGGAGGAACAGATGTACCACTGTACTGTATCTGCATGTTGCGTGGAAACAGCTAATAACATCTTTAAAAGTGTTTTTAAAAAGCCATGTTTCCTATCATTTTTTTTTTTACGTTGTCTTTTAGTTTTATCTCAAATACAAAAAATTAGGAAAGCACATGCTGGGTTGTGTACACGTTGTGGCCTGCATAACAACAACATCTATTTTGGAGAAAGCTGTGGACCAACTCTGCAGGTAAATCTGCAAGAATGCAACTTAGACTGTCTGCAGAGCGTGCAAAAAAGGAATTATCCGAACCTTATACAGAGAATTGTGATTTCATGGGTACAGCTGAATTAATGAACCATGAAGTTAAGGTAAGGTGGCAGACTGACTATCAAAGGACTTAGGTAAAGATGACCTGTGCATGTCTATGCTGTGATGAGCAGCACTGAAACCACAGATGTTCAATAGGTATTTTGCGACATTTAATGCAAACACAATGATTCACAAACTACTTATATTGCACAGAGATATGATAGGATATAATTAATTAAGAAATGGGGAAAAGAAGCAGCTGCTCACACTCATCCCGCCTTTCTCATATGAATGTCAGTTCATACGAAGAGTTGTGTCCATGACAAAGATGCTCCGGTGTTTCCAATGTTAAAGGGATCATTGGAAGCTCTAAGGAAGGTGAAAAGGGGACAATCCAACCGAACCCATGCAGGACCAGATCAGGAACTTGCACCTTGTATACAGAGAGGTGCTTAACAATTAATAAAGCCTCAAATTAAAACTAAAAACCTAAACAAGAAGTAGATTTTTCATGTAAATGCAAATTAATTCATTTGTGCAAAGTACATTTGGATGCATTTATCCCCTCATGGAGCGAATATTTTCATGTTTACACGCTTGCACACTTGGACACATGCAGTGACAGACTGATGATGAAATTTATACAGACTAATGTGATTTTCAAGGTTTCACGGACACCTGAGACAGAACTTTAGTACCACAAAGAAAGGCAGGGACTTAGACATTCCTGTAGTAAAGCAGGGCATTTCTATAGAGAAATTTCAAATGTTCTTATGAGTCAGGTTGTTTTCATGAAAGCTCTACGGGAAGCTCAAAGTGCCTAAAACGTTTTCCCTTTGAAATCTGGGCTCAAAGAGTCTGATTGTGTGAGTTGGCTGTCATTTAAAAACATCCTTCTCCCATATAGCATAGAAAAAGAAAGCCTTTTGACAAGGCAAGGAAGTGTAAAGGGGCTCCAGGGAACAGAGCTCACAGCTATTCTCATCTCTCAACATCAGTAAGGACCTTAGGTTTCATCCCTGTGGTCGATTGAACTGCAGACGCCACTTCTTTCATTCCTGACTGAACCAAAAGAGCCAAGCCTCCTGAGTGCCAGGATTCCTCAGCAATCATATAAAAAGGCCAGTGCACAAAACAAAGGTGAGGACATTTAAAAAAAGACTCATCTTAAATCAGTCCTGGTATTATATTTTTTGGTATTTCCAAAATGTGTGACAGTTATTTGCCTATCCATATGTAGTATAACAGAGTCAGAGCGGTGGCCAAGATGAGCACCGAGTCCATCAGAAAGTAATCACACACAGCGAGCAGAGAGCGCTGAAGGAGGTTTTCAATCATGCCCGAGCAAAATCAGACCGCACCGCAAACATGTGGCTTTTTGACTGTCCCGATCCAGAACCGGCGGTGTGCTCAGCAGTTCTAAAGAAACTGCTTCGCACAGGTGCACGAGCTGTCAATCGCCGCTTTGACTGGAGTTATTCATGTGCATATGCAGGCGGGGAAACATTCGGAGGATGTTATTACTACATGGAAATAGAATGTGATTAAAGAAGGAGAGGAGGTCAACAGTCTGAACTGCTGCAGAGTGGATGCACATTAATCTGCTCAAACACCAACAACCAACTTTTTTTTTTTAACAAAGTGCTTTTGAATGACAGGGATTCCATTAAAGTATGAAGCTTCACAGCCAATATGTGAGTAAAAGAAGCTTTGTAAAACAGAATTCACATGTTGCAATACCTGAGAATTACACATTTATCTGCTCTTAAGCCTCTGGAAGTATTTAGAGTGATTGCATAAACACTCCTACATGAAGCTGGATGACTCTTTCTCTGGGTGTGAAACATCTTGACATGAAAGAATCATACATTATTTAGCGTGTGGGTTCATTGTAGGCAGTTGAAATTGTCCAAAACTAACTCTTTGTTAAACTTTATTGTGTTTGAGAACGTGTGGGAAAAAAATCTCTGCAAAATATTGCATCAGTGATGTTACATCCACACATGCTGAATATCAAAAGCATTTGTCAGAGGAGGAATCTGGCCCAGTTCACGGCAGAAGGCAGAGCTGCAGCGATCCAGCTTAGAGTTACAGAGAACTCACCTCTTTGTCTGTCCAATATCATGTTTTCTACATCAAACACACAGCTTGATGACGCGTAACAATTTTCAGACGAGCATTTCATTCCGGTGTGAAGTTAAACAAATTGTTATGGGTTAGAAATCAAATGAAGTCAAAACTGTTTTATATTTTGTTTCACTGGCAAAACACGATGCAGAGAAAAGTTACTTTAAATCAGCTCCATTTGGTACCTCTTATCTAATCATGCTTTTATATTTTGAGACATTCTTTTAAAAAAATTGGAGAAACAGTCTCTTGAAGGGAAAAAGAAACAAATATAAGAGATAAAGATGGATGAAATCTCCCAGTGACCAACTGTGTGTCTTAGAGAAAGAAGAAAAGGTTCAAAGTCCTGCAGGTGAGTCTGCATTTGGATCTTTTATTGAACTCTGCAGCACTTTGTCCTGGTTCCCTGTCTGCCTGAGAGGCCCCTGCCTTATTTGGTCGCATTTCAATGAGGAAATCTGCTTGAATTGTGGATATGTGAAAGTTAATGTAAGTTTAAAATGAGCATAATCAAATTAAACATAGAGAAACGTATTCTCCTGCTGGAGAAAAGTAGTGGCAGCATTTTAGGAGACAAAACAGTTTGTCAGCTGATTGGACGGTTGGTGGTTTGATCCGTCTTTCCCCACACCAGTGTCCTCATCAGTGAGTGAGAGAGACTGCAAAAATGACTGGGCAGTGTATGAATGGGTGAATGTGATTTGAAGCGAAAAAATGCTTTAACATAAACAAACAAGAAAAGTAAGTTCATGCATTTCATTTTCTCATGTTTTAAAGCAGTAATGCAAAAGAAGAGGAAATAAAACTAGAAGCAATCATGACGCCACCAATCAGCAGTATGCTATTCCAGATGTTTAATTAAGGGGTTATAGCCTAAATATGTGAGAATAAACCAACATTTATAATTAATTCTTACAGAGAATCTGTTACAAGAGCTCAAATATCATATCCAAGAAGTAATATGTGCTGTAAATAGCTGAATTTAAACAAAACATGAGTACAAAAATGTCCTGTTTAATTCTTTCCCATCAGAAACAATAAGCTGGGAATGTTAACTATCCCAAGACTCGGTAGACGGTGAGAAGTTTTTAATCACCAGCGGAGCGTCTTTCTTGTGAAGGCTGACAGCCAATAGAGACAATCAAAGCGAAGACGCATAGAAACGACCTGGTTATCGACACAATCAATCTTGCATCAGTATACGAGCACATCTCTTTTTATTTGCCACGTGCGTCGTCCTCCTTCCCACCCTTCCCCTGATTGTTTTTACTTTATTTGCAAGCTCAGGCTCATCAGTCTTGTGCAGCAGTGCACGGGGAAGCAGCGATCTCATAACTCGCATTACCGCCCCCAGCCTCATGAAGAATAAATACCGCTGCTGCTTACAGATAATGGCAAACCTTGCTTTTGGGACATGAAATACCATTTCTGCAGCAGTTTTGCTTTCTGACTCCAAAACCCATTAAGTAATGTAATAAGGGAGCAAAGAAAACAAGGTTAAAGTTCTCCTGATGATGAAAAAATGGCTTCAACTGAGCACATGTAATATTTAGGATGAGTCTGGATCAGATTAAAATATACAAACATAAAAAAAAATCATGTGACTATGAGATGAGACGATTTCTACCAAAATATTACTACTGATATAGCTAAATCAAAGATGAAAAATGACTAAATTTACGAGACACTCATGTACTTGTATGCCAACTTTTCGTCAGAAAGTTTGCATGCAATCAAATTCCTCAAAAATCTCATTAAGAGGGCGGACAGCCTCTGAAGGCCAAATCATGACGGTGGAAGTGATGGATGGAAATGAAAGCTATCTCCAATGTTTCACTAAGAGGGCATTCGCCGTCTGAACGGACCATCCATCCTCTGTGATGTGGACACGGAGCTCTAAGTCTTGCACTCCATCAGCCACCTTTATTGGCCTTTCTGACAACGGAAACACTTTCATAAAAAAAGAAACAAGCAACAGCAAATGTAAAACAAAAGGAGTGGGCTAAATATGTGCAGCCAAGGTTAAAAGTGTGGCCTCAATCTGTCATCACTGTTTGCAGGAAACCTAGCAGCTTCTTCTCCAGTCTAGACGAAAGCAGCAGGAATTCATTTGTTTCCATCTTCATTGACACTGGTTGTTACTTTTAACCTGATAAAGATCATTATGAAGTCAGAGAGAGCGCACTGACACAAATGACTGGTGATTTATGGCTTTGGTTCACCCTTCGCTGGAAAGCCAATTCATATTCTGTCGCTGTGAGTATCAAGAGGAATAGTCTCAGAAATGATCACAGCCTCATATATCTCCTCGCCGAGATCAATGAATTTGTTTAATGAGTGCTTGAGACACGCTGGAGGGTACATATGGACGGAGTACACAAGGGATGGGAATCAAAGTTTCTCCTGCCTGAGCTGCATGAATGCAGGAAAGAGAAGCAAAGGTCCTGTTTAAGAGCGCCATCTACTGGATTCCAGCTGCAGAGGCTGGACGTTTCCGCCTGAACAGGAAAATACAAATACAGTCATATCACTGTGCAGTTTTCCTCTTCTTAGGATAGACATTATATATATATATATAATAATTCATATATAATTCGGCAAAACAGTCTTACAGTTCAGCACAACATCACGACTCACTTACTAAAGCTCATTTCTCTCCAAAAACTGTTCAATCTGTTCAAAACATTGTCCCTTTGGCATTGTGTCAGCAAGTCAAATTGTCATCATGACAGAGGACCATAGAAATATCCCTCCAGTTACTCCATTCCTTGACTGACTGTGGTTAGTACATTGTTCTTTTTGTCTAGCTAACAGAATATAATTGTGTCTAAATCTGAAGAAGTGAAAAAGATTTTACATAAATAGTAGCCTCCAAGATTGGATGTCCCTTATTGCACTTACATTGTAAGCATTATTATTCATAAAAGATTAATTTGAACTGAGATACAGTGTATTAAATGTACAGTGTGTACTACAACGAGTCAATTATGGCTGCAAACAGATATCATTGGGTCATTTAAGTTTTTAATTATGTTTGACATTTTCTGTTATTGACCTTTGATTTTGTAACACTGCATCTTTAGGGATACAGTCTAACTTTTGGCCTGTAGGAACGTAAACCTGTAAATTCCCACATGCCACTCTGCCTGTGGTGTGATCCCTTTCCCCTTTTCTCCTTTTTTGCCCCTTCAGACACTGTTCTCACATTCTTACCTCATTCAACAACGGCAAACTTTAGATCGAAGAGCAGGAAAAGAAGCAAAAAGCAGAGTTCTCTGTGTTTATACAGTAGGGGGCGCCATAGAGCCAAGTGCTGCAGGTCACATGATCCCATGAGAGACAGATCCGCTCCTGCGAAGTTGCAATGTCTGGTTTGTGAAGAGGGCAGCCCCCTCAGAGTGCCGACACGTGTCAAGCAATATGTATTGAGCCCTGATAACATCAATTATTACTCACTTCAAGCTAATATTTGGATCAAAAGTTACCAGCATCCCTTTAAGTATCACCATGTAAAATACTGAACTAAATGGAGTCGTTTTTTAAATTATTTTTTGCAACAAAACTCATAAGTTCAGACAGTTACCAAAACAATTACGAAAGATGTATTTTGAACAGTTGAAAATTAAATTGGTTCATCTTTAGCTTCATTTTAAGTTAAATTGAAGTTAATGAGTCAAACAATTTAATTTAATTTAATTTGATTTGATTTAATTACAGCTTTTTGATGTGAAAAGTTTTTATAAATGATAAGAAATCTGGATCATATGGACGTCCTCCTTTAATGTCCTCTACCAGTTCTTTGCTGCACTTTGTCTTGAAATCTTGCTGCTGTTGTCATTATTTTGCATTCACACATTTCATCAAAGAGCTACTAAGCAGCTTAACTGTGTGGAGATCACTCATATGTTGCACATTATTCCCATTTTTTACAGTCCTCCATCTGTGAATAAAACTTTTCTGTATTTGAATCTGAGCTCATACACTTCCTGGATCTTATGTCATATCATCAATAAACTCGGGTGAACTGGAAGTTACTTGAGTTACTTTTTATCATTTGGATTATGGGATGCTCAAAATATTGTTCATGCGTTTTGATTCCTACTTTATTCCTTCTCATTTTGCAACATTAGGCGAATAAGTGGACTCTTTCCGTGTTAGATGTTGACTAATGATTTGGTCTCCTGGTGAGAGATTCTCTGGGATGAAGGTTGTAAAGGTGTTTTCCTGGTTTGGCCACAAGATGGCAGCAGAATACAGCAGGAGAAACACACTGACTTGACCAACGCTGGCATCTAGCAGGTAAAAAGGTGACCAGAGACAAAAACCATCAATGATGTGAACAAAACAGAGACGGACACGTGTCATACTTAAATAACAATAAATTACAACATAAATAACAACCAACATAATAGAGGGACAGCCAGCAGCTCTTTTATGGAGGTAGTTATCAGCTGGTTCAGCTCAAAGTGCCGTTGTTAAATATTCCCATTGAGTTCTGTTGCTTATTATACAGAACAAAATCAGAGTTGGCAGGTACAGAAAATAATGCTGGAATCAGCGTCTGCACACATCTTCTATACCTCCTCCACAACCAGCAGACAACAGGCATCATCATGCTTTGTTTAGCAATCAGAAGGAAACAACACGCACATTTACACAATCCATCTATATCGGTTGCTGTCAGCAAATTCCAGCAGCTGTACAATCTCTGCTCAGCAAAGCAGCACTTCAGGATGTCAGATACACTGTTGGTATCAGTCTGTCTGTGTGTATAATATATATATATATATATATATATACACACAGACAGACTGATACCAACAGTATA
>JBBBVT010000025.1:18934313-18952158 GCA_037177035.1 Craterocephalus eyresii | reverse complement strand
CAAAATGTTTAAAGCCAAGTGTCACTGAGTCCGTGGGCCTCGTGCCCGCTGTGTTTTGGGTTGTTCGTCCACCCCTTTAATGTGCCCCTCTGAAAAATCGCTGGCCCCAGCCTGGCCCCCCCTGTAAAGGTGGTCTAGAACCGCCACTGCTTTAGCCCGCCTTACTCTGTTAGCTGGTTAGCTTCCATTAGCTTCGGCTTAGCTTTGTTAGCTCATAGATTAGTTTCATAGGTGTCAATCATTCCTCCCCAAGTTCACAGCCCCCCCTCTCAGTGCCTCCTCGTCAGCAATTTTTGAGTTTTCAAGGAGTCACAAGACTCGTGACGGTGCCAAGATGGCAACGGTGGGAACCTCCCAAAGAGCTTTATTTTTAGCCCTTCAGAAATCTATGGGTCACATGGTTTTAAGTTCGACCATTTATTTTGTAGTCTATGAGTAATTCCGAAGTAAAAAGGGAGTCTGTAACCTGGTACTAGCAAGGTTTACCTAACAAAGTGGCTAGTTAGTGTAGCTCCTACGGTCTATATCTTGTTCTTCATGTCTCTCTATCAGCCAGTGTTTCACCAGAGGGGGTATGATGGCAGGGACCTACTTTGTTTAGTAGAACTGGAGCTGTCAGTCATGCAGTGGTGCATTGCATCGCCTCAACACCCAGTGTAGAGTGCTGCCTCACTCTGCCCTGCTTTCCTCACCATCTAACCAGAAGATTCCACCCTGGATGACATTTTAACCACCACTGCTCCCTTCTGGGTCTGTTTGCCAAAAAACAAGACACGGGAGGTTGAACTCTGTTTGAAGAGCAAGCAGCTGTTGCTTAATGCAGCAAGCAGCATTTCTGTGGAGCCTTTTAGAACAACTGTTATTAAGTTTTCCTTCACATTTAATGGCAACTTTAGTGCAGAAAGGTGACATTTAACACCCATCAGCTAAGAAAACAGCAGCAGAGAAACAGTTCACATAATCCTGGTAAAGGTTATAAAACAAAAGGATCTCACAGAGGTACAGATTTCTTTTATAGTGAAATGCTTTTTATGTTATTGCTAAATTAAATTCAGATGAATGAATAATATTTTTTTATTATATTATATTATATTATATTATATTATGTTATATTATATTATATTATATTATATTATATTACATTATATTTTATTATATTATATTATATTATAATTTTCTTGATTCTCCAGCACCTTCCCTCACACATTTTAAGTAAGCATGATGGATGTGTATGTACTCAAAATCGTACTTTTACAACCTAAAAAGACGCTATTGTGCTTGAATTTTCTGATTGATTGATTCTATGAAAACGTGACAAATGAAAGGTAGATGCAATATTTCACTTCTCAGGTTGACATGTGAGCAACCAACCAGCCCCCTCAGCTGTTGTGATTACACTGTGTACAAACAAATCAAAACGAGTCAACATGAGTGCCCTTTAAAGCTTTGAAAGTAAATAAAGAAAACAATCAACCATTTTTCTGCCTATTGCTCATGTTGAACTGTTGACTCTTGAACACACAGACAACACACAGAGCAATCAATGAACATCACAGCACCAGTAACATGAATTTGTGGAAGTACTTCTTCGTATGGGGCCATTATTGTAGCAATATTATCTACAAATCGTGTGAAGAGTTACAAATGCGTTGAGAGTTGTGTGTCCGTATCTTAATTTGTGTGCACAGTTGGATTTGAAAACGTGTAGATAAATCCACAGATGTGTGCTGAGATTTGTGTGTCTGTACAAGAATCTGCAAATGTGTTACACAACTTGTGTGTAACCTTGTTTACAAATGTGTAAAAAAAATACACAAATCTGTATTGAAAGTTGCAAATGTGTAGACCAATCTGTAACTGTGTGCCTTAGCTCCTTGTTTTAAAAATACTGCAATCAACGTCACAAAAAGTTAAAAAATCTCTGTTGCACAGTGGGAACAATCTGTTTTTTTTTTCTGTTTAATCATCAATGATTAATTTTAACCATACAGAAGAATTACAGAAAAAATAAAGCAATTGTCAAACCTTAAAGGGACTTTGTGAACAGATTTCTGCCATCCAACATTGGAATCATGTTTCACGTTCTATCATACTGTATGGAACAGGGGGGGCCCTGGTCCTGGAGAACCACATTCCTGCAGGTTTTCCATCTATCTCAGTTCCAACATACCTTATTCAAATGAATGAGCCACTATGATTGGTTGTTGAATCAGGTTTGTTGAAGGAGGGATGAATAGAAAACCTGCAGGAATGCGGTTCTCCAGGACCAGGGTTGGCCACCACCGGTATAGTGCATTCCAGCACCTCACTTTTTACAACAACCTACGGAAAAAAGTGTTTCATCTGGTAGTTCATATGTTCACTTAGATAACCCTTTTGGACAGTAAACAACCAAAATTGTTGCATGATGTCCCTTAAAAAAGACTACATTCAGATTAAAAAATTTTAAACGCTTGACACCTGTAAGCATCTAGAAATATCTAAACGTCATTTTAGTCGAGAAGATGGAATAATGTAAAAAAAAACTGAATTAACTACAAATGTAAAAAATCACATCAAGTTTTAGTGTATGCCCGATATAACATATCAGATGTTGAAACTGAGGTATATTATCTTTGTTTTGAAAACATGAGCTCATATTGAGTCTGGTGGCAGCAAAGTTGGAAGTGGGGCACAAAACCTAGAAAAGTAATGGTATGGATTAAAATATCAACAGGAGGAGCATTTGGACACTAATTAGGTTGCATGGCAACATGTCAGTAACACGACTGAGTATAAAAGGAGCATTTTAGAGAGGCAGAGTCTCTCAGATGGAAATATGTAGAGGTCCACAAATCTGAGACTAACTGGGTCTAAAATTGTGAAAGAATTTCAGAAAATGTTTCATGATGTAAAATTGTGAATATTTTAAAGATCCCTCCATCTACAGTGTATAATATCATCAAAAGACAAAGAGAAAATGAAGGAATCTCTGTGTGCATGGGGCAAAGATGCAGGTCAAAACTTGTCTCGGACTGTAGAGCAGCTAGAACCATTATCAGACCAGAATGGAAGAACATTCCCCTCCTAAAACTCCAGCGGATCCTCTCCTAACTTCCCAGATGCTTACAGACGCTTGTTAAAAGAAGACAGGATGCTACAGGATGCTGGAAAAACTTTTTACAATCCGATTCAAAATGAGCTCATATTGTATATAAAAAGGTAAAATGTTTCACCATCGGATAATTTGTTTATGATCTACTGGGAATAAAAATGGCTAAATAAGATTTAGAAATAATTTTAAAATTGGGTTTGTAACAATTTAAGCTTGTAACAAAACGTCCAAATAGTCCTTAGTGTAGTTACTACGTTTATATTTTATATATTATATATATATATATATATTTTATTTTATATCATTCCATATGGTTGCTATTACTATTTAAAAGACCTTTAGCTGAAGGACTTGAAGAGTTTTTGCAGAAAAGTTGCACCCATGAAACTGGAGTTTGGGTCGCATGTGGAATCATTGGTTTCCACAGGTTTGTTAATCATTGTGTATTGTTTTGAGTTTTAAGAGGTTTCTGTGTTATTTGTTTAGAACAGAGTAAAGTCTATCAAGAAAAGAGATGTTAAGTTTTAACTTCATAGATGGCCGTTGGTCTGGGGGTGTGTGACAAGCAATTGGGTCTTTCTTTAGAAATAAAAAAGTCAATATTTTTATTTCCTAAACCAAAAGTTTTTTTAAAATAAGGATACTGTTTTCTGAGAGACAGGCTCCTGGGTTCAGTTTACATTTTTAATGTGTAATATAATGCAGTATGATTTTTTATTTCAAAACAAACTATATTTTCATACAGCAGCCTGAAATGGCAATGGTTCCTATGGCCTTAGTATAGTCAGGAAAATGTTGCCCAACTATAACCAAGGAACTGCTTGGAGTAAAAAAAGGGGGTGTGGGGGCGATATCATCATTTCAAAGAACTTTGTGGTTATAGTGAATACAGCAAATTCCCAGCAGAGCAGACACATGGTATGTATGGGAAGTATGTGCACTGATACAGAGTGGTGTGATGGCTGGTGTGGGTGTCTGGAGAGAGTGGGCAAAGATCCAGCGAGCACAGGCAGCTCTGACCTTGCCTTATCCAGGTTAAGTAACTCAGCCAACACATATTTTTCAAGAAAACATTTCGACAAAATGTCAGCCATTTCTCCAAAAGTTATCCTGAAGGTTTTATTTATCTGGCAAACCTCTGCTAAATGTAGTCAGATTACAGTAAAAGCACACACTGTCAGGCTGCACGGGAGACAACAAAGCTGTTGTACTTTCTGAAGAGTGTATCAGCTAATCAGGGTCAGAGGCGGATGTACCGCTTTACTTCATGGAAAAACACACAGTTTCCAAACTCATATTAAACCTGCTATTAAAAACCCAAAAAGGATATCCATTAATCCTGCTAATGCTAACACCTCCATCGACTTTGGAAGAGATCTTTAATGCGACACTAAGTTTCTGACCTTAAATCTTTGCGTCTTGGACTCGTTTTGATGGCATTTTGATATTTATCATGTACATTCCTGGAGGTATTTTTTTCCCTGCAGCCTCCAGAGGCAGAGAAACAGCACGGCAACTTTTCTTTAATTCCAGCTTGGAGCACCATGTGACAGCTTCAGTTAGCTTTTAACTCACCGGATTTGCACCAGCACAGAAACACAAGCCGGCATTGTTTGAGGGAGCAGGAAAAAGAAAGAGAGAAAGAGACAGAGATGGGACAAGCGTAGACATCAGACAGATTTTCAGTGACAGGGGAGAGCTCAGAGGAGAGACGGGATGCAGATGGATGCTGGATTCGCTGTTAGTAGAGGGCGCCAAATTGCCAAACTTCAGTAGTGTTGCTTTAAGACATGCATGCTCGTAAAGCCGGCATTTCTTCATCCATTTCTAAAAAGCTAAATTTTTCGTATCATAACAGAATTCAGCATGAACCGAGGCCGCCTCATTTTATTCTGCAGCAATGAAAACTGGAAAGAAGTCAATGACTTTTAATGCTTCTTGATTCAGATCGCTGTAGGCTAAAAAGCCTCTGAGCAGTAAAACTATGACAGGAAGCAAATATTAATTCACTTCATAACAGCCTCCCATAAAGCTGGAGATTGTTTTAGGGACTATACACTCCAGTATGTGCATTTAGGATGGCGAGTGTAATTGTGAGACCACAGAGTGCTGGAAGGTGTTACGGGCTGAGTTACAGCCTGGATTAGCCCATGTTTGAGCACAGGGCCATAAAGGTCTGACCCCCGAGTTGGTTGCAACACATCACTCACATGCAGCCTCACCTTCACCACCACCATTTGCCTCCCTTTCAAGCACATTTTTTCTTCCATGAGAAAGCAAATCATGAAGCTGTTCTACAATAACTAGCATCTTTTTAATGAAGGCATTTAAACATCAGTTCACACTTTTTGTATAAATGGTAAACTCTCACCAACAGACTTGCATTCACACGCTATTAAGGATTTAAACCTCAGGCTGCCTGATAACCTTTGAATATAGATAATATTTGATGATAAGCTCGTGTTTTTCATGTGGTATTTCACATTATAACAAACACTGCTTCCTGCAGCTTTGTGATAACAAATGATTGTGACACATCACATGCACTTATTGTGCTGGTAGGCAAGCAGGTCAAAGGTGAAACAATCATTTCTCCATAAAGAGTTGAAGTCATTAAGTTATTCTGGGGAAAATCAAAGGAAAACACATGCCGTGTCGTTGCACTGCAAATGAACAACATTGTGCATCAATCAGCTTATCACATCTTAAAACTGTAACGTCAGAGCAGGAAT
Source organism: Craterocephalus eyresii (assembly GCA_037177035.1). Lineage (NCBI taxonomy): Eukaryota > Metazoa > Chordata > Actinopteri > Atheriniformes > Atherinidae > Craterocephalus > Craterocephalus eyresii. Next base: position 18,946,332 of record JBBBVT010000025.1, on the reverse strand, counting down.
ATGTCTATATGTTCCATAATATTGGTGGAAATGACTCACTAATCCAGACGGCAGGGGATGTGTGATCAGCAACGCATCTGTCTGGATGCTAGCTATGTGACTAATGCTGTCAGAGATGGGAGGGAGATTGCTTCAGAGTGGCTAATAGAGATTGTAATTAGCTGTATTTCAGTGGCAAGTCAGAGCTTAAGCCAACAGACTAAAATTAGCTGCTGCTAATCTGTATTCTGGGTGCATTTTCAGAGGAGGGAATGATCGTATATGCAGAGATATAAAGTCAAAAAGAAAAGGTTCAATAAAATCCACTTTCCAGTCCCCTGAAGCCAGCAGTCTTTTGAAAGCAGCCATAAAGCATGAGATGTGTGATTCTCACATGCTACAGCAGTGCAGCGATGGTCTCTTGGACTGGAACCTAATGGCCTCAGTCAAATGCTCCTTTGTTGGAAACAATGGAAACATTTTACTATAAATGAGGACATTCTGAGTAATTCAGTTTGTGGTGTGCTGCATAAATACATTCACTTTTTGCAGCGCTGCACTCCTATCTGCACGCCCCAGTACAGATCTGCAGAAGCTGGTACATGATAAGGCAGTTTAGAGGACCCCATTCAATTACAATTTTCCTGAATATTCTATAAGAGGCAAGAAGGTGAATACCTTCCAGAAGAACTAAAAGGAGTAAAATCTGCTTTGATTGGCTGCTCATCTGCCTTTTCATGTAGCTGTGAGGTTATAAGGAACGTCTGCAGTTTGATAATCGTTGAAATGTAAGTGGTGTGTGTACTTATTAGCTATTTAGTCTTCAGAGAGAGTGAGGATTTAGGACTTTAAACTATATTCGCAGCAGTAGTCCCAGCATGGGGTCTCAGCTCTAATGTTAAACCTTAAAGGATGTGAGGTGACTTAAGTGATAAAATATTAATCGTTTCCAACATTTTTTTTGTCCTTTTTAGATCTACAAGAAGCCACAACATCCATGCAAATATTACACCACTAATTACAACTGATAACAGAATCAAAGCTCCCATTCAGTAACGTTTATCATAGAAAAATATCAAGTCCAGACATCTTTTAAACTGTTAGATTACCGCGTTGGGTGGTCGTGACAAATGATGTGATTGGAAAGAAGAACAGCTGTACAGGAACCGTTTTAATACTGGACCTGTTCCTAGTCCTTGCAGTTTATGACCCCGTTCTTTTTAATCCTGAGCGTTAGGAGATGTTCTTTTATTAGTGATTCTTCTTCCTTTTGAGCCTCATTTTGGGTTCAACCTCCTGTCGAGATACTATGAAAATGCTGATGCTTTTTAGTCCTTTTGGGACTCATCTGAGCCTCTAGTTGATCAGGAACTGCTTACTAATGAGGAGCACTAAGATTATTTTCGCCATTTCCACTAAAGCATTGCTTCTAAGGATCTTTCAATGCAAATTTAGATTAATCAAAGGTAAAATTATGAATGCAAAAATAATTCAAAATGAGCGACAGTCTCTCAACGCACAAAGTCAACACTTTCAAGGTTATTCTGGTTGAATAATACGGTGAAGCAGCTACGCGGCATGATGTGCACATGAGACAGAATCGGCTGGGCAGCAGCTGGCAGTTAGAGGCGGGCACCAAATCACTGCTCTCAGTGTTGGGAACAAAACAAGCAGCTGTTGGTGTGCTGGGTGGGTTGGCCCTGTCTTTGAAGGAAGCCAGGCTGTGATTATCACAGGCTACAAAATGACACTAGCCAGGCCAGCTAGCTAACACTTGCTGCTAATTGACCCCTGTCACATACAGTGGGAGCTTACTAACAGTCCCAGCTGAAAGTAAGACAACACAGATGAGTGATGCTGTTCTGTTTTGGTTTTTTTTTAATGCCAAGGATTAATTTCTTAAGATGAATCATGTTGTTCCTGGAAGATATGCTAAAGATTAACAGTGAAATTGAGTGAAAAGATAAAAATAGCAAACTGCTGTTAAAACACTGAATGTAAATTATTTTTTTCAATCAGTGCATATAGATAGAATCAGCTGGTATTTAACATGTCTTCTTTACAAATGCTGTTTCCATGCAAACCATCCATCTTATCCAGTCCACCTCGCTAAAACTGGGATGGAGACCCCTCACTTCCTTCAGAACTGCCTTAATTACCTCCGCCAAGGAGGTCATTTTTTAGCCAACGTTTGTTTGTTTGTCTATCTGCCAGTGTACAAGATAACTCAAAAACTTATGGACGAATTTCGATGACTTTCAGGATAGCTTGGGAATCGATTAGATTTTGGTGAAGATCCGGAAGAGATTACGGATTCTGGATCACTTTGAAATCTTTGTTAACATTGCAGTCAATGGAGCTTGGCGGAAGTCTGCGCTATCCGAGTGCTTTACAAGTTGTTGGTGTCATAGATCCAACAAGGAGATGGAAACCTCACCACAGGTTCTGCTCCATATCAGAAAGGGATGGACATGGTCAGCAACAATACTCAGTTAGTGCTGTGCTGGCTAAACCAGGCCATGTTGGTACTAAGGAACCAAAAAATGTCCCCCACACCATCACACCAGCAGGAGCATTGATTACTCTTCTACTCAAACCAACATTCCTTGTTCAGAGTTACATAAATCCCCTTTCATCCGGATTCTGCTGCTCAGTTTGAACTTCATAAGTCATCTTCACTGAGTAATTTGTGGTGTCATTTGTGTTAATAAGCCATCAAACATTTGTACCTTAAAGTGGATTTATGAGAGAAGTATTCTGCAAAGTGCAGAAATGGACATTGGTCAGGAAATTTGTTGGCCTTTGTTAAATCATAAAAGTATGAAAGCATCACTGACAGTTAAGAGGACATACCTTTAACAACCCTAAGCACTGGGCAGGCTAAGCCTCTCAAACTTAATAAGGTTATATCCTATTGTAAAGTGGGTTTGTTAATATAATCACTGTAATGATAATAAGAATTTAATCTTCGATGTGCCATCACAATTTTTCCTTTATGCTTTTTTAAAATCAATATCACCCCTCATTATAGCTTCAAATCCCAACTCCAGTCTTTCAATCTGGGGTTTGGATCTTCTCAATGTGCACATGCAGGTCCATAAACATGCTTATCCCATTAATAATGGTAATTTGTGACTGGGTCCAGCTTCTCAAATGTACATTTACTGAACAACTTTAATTGTGTGGAGTCACAGTGGAGCAGAATATCTTATCAAAACAAACAAAAAATGCAATGTAGCATATCTACTTCTCTGAATATTCCCACCCAGCTAACTTCTGTTAGCCCCAAAAACTAGTTAGATCATAAAGTTCAGCAGCTGCATGCAGCATGCTGTAGAGTCACATCTGCAAACAGCTGTAGGATAAAGATGCAACAAAAAGCTGTTTGCTGCGATGTTTAAGTTTGAAATATTAACCCTGATGGAAAGGAAAGGAGAGGTTTAACCTTCAGGGGCTCCATGGGTAAAATAAGAAGTCAATTAGGGTGAAATGAAACCGACATTTTGCAGCAAGGTGACAAGCGTAGCGGTAAACTAAACAGCCACAAAACACTTAAATAAAGACAAACAACCATGTAAACTTGTTTTTACTCATTGCTTCCTGCCTCAGCGTGACTAATGATTATCTGAAGACAGCATTAAACCAGCTGGAGGTTTCTCTGTGTGACCACAATCTGGTTCTAAATGAAAGAAACAGAACAAATTCATTGTCTTTTAGGGCTCAGATTCTCTGTTTTTACCTTTCCTGCAGGCAACACTGAAAAGGCTCCATGTTATAAATACTTTGGCATCTGCGTGGACAAGGAGCTTTCCATTAGAATGTGATTTAATGATCCTCTGAAACAATATGCTGCATAAAAAAGTTCAACTAACAAAGAATATTCATATAAGAACATTTTTAAGTAGAAGTGCAAAACGGTAAGTGCAACACTTACGGTTGATCACTGAGGAGAAAATGTCTATAGAACTATCCTGGGTAAGCTTTTGTTATATTTGAAAAGTTTCTTAACGGCACTCGATAACTTTTATAACATTATTTGCTGTTTAACGTTAAACTGAACTAGGTAGATCTGCATTTTCTCATCCTGCAACACCCTCCAGGACACCTTCAAGCTCAGTAATTTGGGTTTCTGTTGGTCATTTTAAAGTATTAATGCAAATCATTGAACAGGGGGGTGTGAATAAGTGTTCTGCACCTTTGTATGGTTTTATTGACCTGTTACTGCCAGGTTTCCTAAATAAAAATAGAAGCAGTCTCAGTGGCCTTCCTGGTAAAATAAAGGTCAAGTGAATAACTAGAATAATAAATAAATAACACTTTATTTGAATAAACAAATACATAGATAAATAACTAAATAAAATTAAATAATTGAATAAATAAATACGGCAGATGACAGTGATGAGAACACACTGATTTGTAAGTAACAGGTGTTTTCCTTTAAAACTTTTAAGCAACACATCTAACACCCTATCAACATTTTGCCTAGCTTTTGCCAATAATCTTTTACTTCTTTTGGCTCATATTTATTTCAGCATACTAAGATTTCAGAAATCATAAATTACTCCACAGTTTACAGCTCAAGAGAAAAACTTTTTAAGTGTTGCTTTCTCAACCACACCTCTTTCAGGCATTGTCTGAACTCTACTTTGAGTATTTTCTGACCACCTTGCACTTTCTAACAGATCCAAGAAAATCTCGGACCCAGATGATTTACAGCTGAAAGGAGGGTTGCTGCATTCAGGTGTAAATCCCAAACACAGACAGCAACAATGACAGCAGTAATAAATTAGACAAGACAGGAGAGAAAAAGTCACAGCATGCCTCTGTCTTCCGTGTGCTGAGGTGGTTGGCAGGTGGAAAACTGATACCTCTGCATGCGTCAAAGATTTAATCAACATTTTGCATGTTCCTGCAAAATCAAGGAGGACGTCTCTGTTTGACTAGAAGAGCTGACACAAGAACGCAATAAGATATTTTCATCTTATTTGAGCTTTTTTTCCATTTATACTTTACTATAATCTCTCAAATTCATTTTTGAATAACATGAGTGTTTTTATTTCTTTTAAACAAAGAAAGAAAACTTTTTTTTCTGTTATTATTTATTTATACTTAATGACCACAGCCAATATTATAATTTCCCTTTTGAGATTAATAAGGCGTTATTGATGTTCTTTAATTTTAGAAAAAATATTCAATTATTAGTGTCCAAATTTAAACATTTCCTCTATTTACAGTCAATCCCTTCAACACTTATGTTTCCAGTTGCTTATTTCTCTACTCTATTAACAAATAGCAAGGCTATCTTTAATATCATATCATTCTTACTGCAAATAGCAACACAACAGCATCCTGCCTCATCATCATCATCAGAGTAAGCCTACTCTATAGTATTTGATTAGAAATGGCATTAAAAAGTGCACTGCTGTGATGTTTGCTGCTGGCACAGGGAGACATATGGCTCAGCAGGACACCTGAGTCATATCGGTGGGCTGGATGGGAGCTCTCTGCAGGCTAAAGTTGAGAAGCTGCCAAATCTGCCACAGAGAAGAGGAGGATGCTGCACAACAATGAAGGTTTGGAAAGATGTAGCCATGGGGAGACTCACAAGATCAAATCCTTGGAGAATGTGAGCAATTCATTATATTTCACCTTGAAAATTGAGGATTTCATTCCTGTCCTTGTCACACAATGCTTATGGTGTTGAACGGAAGTCATATATAGGTTGTTTTTAATGCTATAAAAAAACTCCACTGTTGAGTCTGAGCTCATTCAAGTGAATGCAGATGTGGCCTTGGGGGTAGCTGGGGCAGAGGGGAACATCTGCTCAGACAGACACACTCAGCAAGTTGTTCTGCAAACATAACAATGCTGGAAGTTATCCATGTTACATAGCTCACTTCATTTGGCTCTAATATGAAGCGGCTCACAATTTATTTCAAATGCAAATTGCTAATATTTTAATTGGTAATCAACCCATTAATGTCTCTTCCACCAATAAAATTCTGTGATTGTTTATGTTTCCATCATTCAGCCCTTTAGGTAAAGAGACCAAATGATTATAACTGATATTCACTTAAAGTATATAAAAAGAAATAAAACTGTAGTAAATATCTTTTTATAATAATAAAAATATATAATAATAATAATAAAAAAATAAATAAATGAAAAAAATAAATAAATAATAATTAAAAAATAATAATTAAGGATGCACCAATTATTTTAGTACTGGTGAGTTTCGTGCCTCAGACGGGCCCACTTTAGATCACCATCTATTATTATTAGAATCATTTTATTAAAATGTTACATGTTAAAGACTACAATAGTGAACTGTTCTGTAAAGCCTTGTAATTCAGTGCATTTTCTAAAATATTTCTAATCCAGTGCAAATAAATCAAGTCAAAATCGCTTTTCAACCTGTTGCATCACAAAATGCTTCTCATCATAAAAACACAAAATAATAAGTATAAAACAACAAAGTTCAATAACATACAACAAAATGTGAAGCGTTTTTTCACACAAAGCCTACATCACACCCATGCCACAACACACAACCCCCCACCCTACTACACAAAATTATAATTTGCGCCTCTCTAACTAAATCTTCCATGTAAAAACGTAATTAGAGCCAAAACATCTGAAAAACAAGGGTTGCTCACAGTGGATGTTTATTTCAACATTGATGGAGATGTACACCGTTAGGCTACTGCCCATCCCTTTTCAACAATATTAGAATCCATATTCTGTAAACACAGATCTGAAACAGAGGTGTCCAAACAAGCTGAACAGAAAATCCACAGCGTGCCGTCTCACATCAAGCAGAATGCACAAAGGCCCAACCAACACTGAATCAAGACAGAGCAGTGACAACTTGGATGGTTTGCAATCAGAGGGGTGGACCCCTGCAGCAGAGTCCTGCTCAGGTCCAATGTTACAAACCTGCCTGAGCCTGTAAAGATAATGAGCAAACCTGACGTGTTTATTGAACAGTTAAATCTGGATCCGACCCGTTGATGTATGGCTATATATAGGATAGACACTGAAGGTACCAGCAACCCACTCGTTATACACTCCCTTCATCTTTTCATTGCATTATTGTCTTTATTTATACTTAAAGCTATTTAGTCGGTGACATTGTTTTGTCTCTGTTTTCATTTGCAGAGGAAAAAGTAAAGTAGAACAACGTAGTAAGTTAAAAATTGGTTATACGAAAGCTTTTTCTACTTTTTTTCATAATGTCCACAACATCTTTTTTAACTTGCTACATGGCCCTTTACTTTGCCATTTGGGGCTTTTATTTGATCCAGAGATGGTCGTGTAGATTTAAAAAAAACAAAACTCATTTATGTCCCAGTTTCAGTTGTTCTCTGCTCCTGGACCACAATAACCTGCTGAGGGAAATTCTCCCTTACTCCAGCTGTGTGTGCAGCATGGGCGAAAGCCTAGCATTACCCGCTGCAGAGCTTCGCTGTAAAGACAATCCCGGCGCCTGATCTTCACAAAAACTAGAAAGAAATGTCATTAAGCTCCATCCCTGCATCAATCGTGCGTCTGCAAAAACAAAAGAAGAGGTGCCACAGGGGCCGACGGGCCATGGACTGCAGTAGCATTGCACATGACCAAAGATTGGCCCCCAAAAAACAAACACCATCACGTACCCAAATTATATACCGGCACACCAGGAATTATCCAGGTCCTCCTGATTAACCACTCACTAGCCTGTCTCATGATCTTTAAAGAGGTAGTGCAGAACTTTTTCAGCAACACGCCCCCTATCGACGGTTAATCCAGCATCCGTCTCCATCCTACCTGTACTGTGAGATCTTTCCAGCCATTAAAAACCACCTTATCTCTTGCTCTGTCTCTTTCTCACTCTTTTCCTATCTTCCTCTGAAAACATCTTCTGTCATTTCTTTGCTGAAAACGCTGTGTTGCATGTTCAAAACTGACCGTACAGTATGTTTATATCTGTATGCTAGCATGTCACGCTGTGCATGAAACTAAACTCAGCTGCAATATCGTACAGCGTCCTGGATGAAAAAGCTGTTTAGTGGTTTTATGTCGCCATAGGAAGCATAAATCCATCATCTCTGGATAGAAGGAATTCAAAAATGACCATGTGAAGAAGAAGCAGTGTATCTGGAGTGTAGCATGACGTCACAAACTCTCTGTGTTGATCTCTGGCTTCGTGTTTACCAGCTGGTCAGAGCTAACTTTTCTAGTAAAATTCTAAACATCAGTAGTTACTTCAGCATGTTCCACAAAACTATGATGGTTTTGCTCAGCGTCTGTTTGCACTGTGTGCTTTCATTCACTGACGAGTTGGAGGAGCAGAGGTAGAGGGAGGCGTGGCTCATGATCAAATCAAAAACAGCATAACTCCTTTAAAATAAATTTCTTTGGGAAAAGAACTGTTTGAAAGACAATCCAGTCACATCACAAAGCTCAGATCATCTCCAGCATGACGATGAGTTCACTGGCCTCCACAGTCGCCACATCTCATCCAGTATTCCACCTTTGGGATGTGGTGGAACGGGAGATTCTCACCATGGATGCAGCAGCTGTGTGATGCTGGCATGTTTATATGGAGCAGAACCTCTGTAGAATGTTTCCATCACCTTATTGGATCTATGACACCGAGACTTTAGGCGAATCTGAAGGAAAACAGGGTCTAACCTGGTACTAGTTTGACTCTAAAACTCATCATTTAAATGTCTCATAACAAACTTCTTTTAAACGTGCTGCACTCTGTAAAGCAGCTGAAGTGATAAAATATCAACAGCCCTTGAAAAGCTCCACTAATCACATACAAGGTACTTAGGGATTTTAATGATACCGCCTTAAGGTGTGTAATGTTTAAAATGTCTTATAGAAAATCTCCACATCTCATCACACCATATTACGAGACAGTGAAGCAAGCACATCATCATGGGATTGGCTCTCTCAGGAGTCCTTGAACACGATTCTCAGCCGGTGCCAAGAGCCGATGACATCATGCTCTATTTCTGGCTGTCAAGTAGAGCATCCAGCAGCTAAAAGGTATTCATTAATGGACCAGCTGCACGGGAAAAGAAAAGAGAGAAAACCGACCAGTCAGTTTAACTGTAAAGAACTTACAGCTAATCTCCTTTAAACATATTATCAGGATATTTTAACAATGTCAGAAATGGACATGGCGTGTGTGTTACCACAGGGGCAGCAGGTAGATATTTATTTATGTCTGAATCAAAGGAACAAGATTTTGCAGCTTTTGTAAAAAGAAACAAAAAAACAAAAACAAAAAGACATTTTTTGGGTCAAGGCAGTGAGGAGCTGTAAGTATTGGTCGTCATCTTTCTGTCTAACTTAAATGGCTCTCGAGGGACCAGCTCTCTAATTCATTAAGAAAAAGCCAGCAGAGAGATTGTGTTTGTGTATATACTGTATACCTGTGTGTCTGTGGGTGAAGAGTTGAGAATTTCTCTCTGGAGTCTGACTCATGCCCAAGTTTTCCCATAGTGAAACAGAACACAGCTCCCCCTATGACCCCACCTACACAAACACACACATGCAATTTTTAATGTCGTCTCTTCCTGTGAGCAAGTACGTCATCTCGGGAAGAAGGAATAAAGCACCTAAGGATTCCTCTTTCTCTGAGCTGAAAAATGAAAGCGGCTCTGCAGAGGTTTGTATTGTCAAAGATGGTAAAAATTCCCTCCTCTCCTCTTCTTTTTCTGATCAGCTGTCAGTGATCGCAGAACAGGAAGATTAAAAATGAATACCTTGCTTTTGCCGACTAAAAGCAGTCGCTTAGTGGGAGCGAATGTTTCATTTTACAGCTGTCATGCTTGACTTCATATTTCCCTGCTGAAGAGACGTTTCTACAATCCTGCAGACAGCCTGAAAGACAAGTGCTGAGTTCATCCCCTTTTTTTACTAACGACTGTGCTCGCAGCTTATATCAAACAGTTAACACATGATGATTCATGGCTGTCTGTCCCCACTTTGCTGTGGTATTTTTGATTGATAATTTTATAAATGATTCAAGGTTTTAGGGACTTTTTTAACAACGTATTTCTAATTCATTAAAATTAACTGAATTCTTTAAGTTGGATAAATTGTTTCTCATTCCCTCCTGGATTTTGCTGGGATTTTTGTGATTATTGTCGCCTAAAATGTGAGAATTTGCAACACCTTTGTTAAGGTGTTTTCTTCCTTTTTAAAAGTATCTGGAGTTTATTTACAATATTACTTCTAATAATTTCACTAGAAGAGTGTGTGTGATGGCAGAGTGCTCTTAAGCTGAGGGTTATTGTTCAAACAGACAGAACAAAATGAAGCAGGACCAAATTTTAAAAACTGTCTATATTCTGGTTCTTCCAGTGTTTTCAGTAGATCTGGATGATATAAACCAGGGATCACCTAAAGCAGACCTCTTGGGCCAGTGTCCAGCAGGCTTTCAACGTGTCCCTGCTCCAACACACTAAATTCAAATGAAATGGATCCAGCAGCCCATAAGGTTTTCCCCAATTATTCATTTGGGTCAGATGTGTTGGAGGAAGGAGACACTGAATACCTGCAGGACTGCGGCCTTTGTTGGACTGAGCTGAGCTCTTTATTAGAGAAAAGCAGGTCAGAGAAACAAAGGTTACACACAGTAACAGGCACCAGGGACTCAAACCAGGGCAGACTGTTTTGAGGAACTGTCTCTTAATGTTAGCTTCTACCCCAATATTCAGAAAGCGTTGTGGAACTTGTCCACAGCAGATGCGTTATGTTATGCAAACGTCCGCACACCATAATCAGAAACACAGAAGAAAAGTTGATGACGCATGTTTACCAGGTGATGTGCTGAGATTTGCCAGTTGCATTAAATTTGTGGAAAGAGATAAAAATTCCAAGGAGATACAAAATTCACAAACTGAGTTTGCATAAATAGTTGTGATCACAACATTGCAATTACTGGAAAGAACCCTTTTTTTTTTTTTAGATACTTTTCTCATGTAATTTGCCATAAATGTATTAACAGTGACAAGCAGTTTAACTCTTTTATTTCTTTTAATAATTCTGACATATGACATGGTAACGAACCTCACATTTATGTAAAGAATGTGTTTGTTTGTTAATGAAGTTTTTTATTGCTCTTTTTATTGCTTTTTTAAAAATTAATGCTAAATCAATTTGATTTAGTATTCATTTAATGGAAATATATCATGAATTAATAATCATTTTTTGTTTATATATTGATTCATATATTTTTCTTTTATGAAAAAAAGGTAATTCATTTATTGTTAATGTTTTCCCAACTGAATTTAAAGGGACTTTATGTAATCTTAATTTTTTGAACTAGCGACTACCATCTATGGCTCTTTGCGGCACTGCAGCCTCCACAGTACGCTCTGACAACCTGGAGCTATTTTCCAGCTTGAAATATGATCATTTACTCACCCAGATGGTTTGGGTGTAACTTGAACTCCTTTAGTAGTTATTTAGATCCACTCACGATCAGCCTACATCCAATATAACGGGAGTGAATGGGACCAGCTCGCGTAGCCTCTAAATACGACATTTTTTGCCACAAAACTTTTTCGTAAATAACGACGGATCACCACAAAAAGCAAGGGATTCCCTCACAGAGGGATCGGACCAGCGATTCAGAACAAAACATTGGTGAAATGTAGGAGTTTTGTGGCAGAAATTGCCGTATTTAGAGGCAGCGCGAGCTGGCCTGTAACCATTTCACATAAACGCGCTAGACGTCACATCCACAGAAACAGCACGGGAACTTCCGACCCGATGTAGGGTCAGGAAAATAAGATACAGGCTAAAAGATGCACCAGCGCTGAACTGCTGAGGTGTCAGTCGGCTCTTCAAACCTTGTTTTAATGATAAAGGGTCAAATAAAAAGGCTTTTGTCAAGATATTTTTCAGCAAAATCTTAAATTTAGTCAGTGTTGGGAAAGTTCGTTTTCTACATGAACTAGTTAAAAGTTCAGTTCACTCATTTTAAAATGAACTAGTTCAGTTCATTTTTTCAAATTTTTTGAACTAAGTTCATATTTCC
>JBBBVT010000025.1:18903901-18926115 GCA_037177035.1 Craterocephalus eyresii | reverse complement strand
ATGGGACCAAAACGGGTTTTTGAAAAAGTGCAGGGGACATGTCCCCTGTGTCCCCCCCTAAAACTACGTCCATGCTCCAAACGGAGGTCCAGAGGTGTAGGCGAGGGGATTTGTGGCTGAAGCAGCAGCTAGCTTCAGGGCCAGCTTCCTTCTCTTTTCTGGTGAAGCAGAAATGAGCCACTGGAGCTAGCAGAGCTGTATGCTGCTCATTAATGAAACTTGTAGCAAAACAAGAAGCTTCTCACAGTAACCAGTGTCACCAGCAACTGACTCTCTCTCTCTCTCCTCCTCCTCTCTAGCTCGACCCCTCCAAAGGGGCTGTGCTGTAAACACCATCGTGCACAATGAAACATGACTCTTGCAATCAATTTTTTTCTTTTTATGAATGAACTCTGGCGGGCCAGATATTATCGGCGGGGGGCTAATTTTGCCCCCCAGGCCACCAGTTGCCAACCACTGACCTAATGACCCTTGGTAGGAAGGATTTCCTGAGTTTCTCAGCAGAGCAGCTCCATGACAGCAGCCTGCTGCTCAACCTGTGAAGGCGGAGGGAGGCTGAGGTCATCAGTGGAGGCCTGCAGCTTGTCCACTGTCCTCCTCTCACCACCATGACGGACTCCAGCTCCATTCCTGCCACAGAAGCCTGCACGTCTGATCAGTTTGTGTCCCTACTGATGCTCCCTCCCCATCACCTGGGATGCTCAGATGACATCTCATTACTTATGACTGCGTTATAAAGACAATGAAATAAAGTGTTGAATTGAATTCCAGTAAAATACTTTGTAGTCTACAAATAGAAAAATATTTTTTCAGTTTTTACCACATGTGAACATACACACAACTTCTGAACTGAAATGATTTTTTTAAGAAAATCAAGCTCAGAATTATCATCTGTTTCTCTGTAAAAAGGTAAATTGAACCACGGTACTCTGAGTTTCTCCTTATCTTAGAGAAACTTCTGTTTTACAAGACTTAAGCTCAAATCTGCCTTACTGGATGACTGCAGCATGGTGGTAGGGAGGAGGACGAGCAGGAGTGGGAGCTGCTGCAGCATCCTTCATGAGACCATGTTTAAAATCAGTAAACAAGCAGCAGGGGAAGGGCTCCCGCAGCCCCTCAAGGCCCTTCTAGTACAGTAAGTCACAGCTGAGTGCTTCGGAGAATGTTGCCCGTCTGCCAGCTCGCCTGCCTGTGTCACATTGGGGGCGGTTGGGGGATGGAGGAGGGTAACATGTGCAGGGTACTACAGGCCCTGGGTTGTCTGCACGCCTGACGTGTCTCTCTCTGAACTGAGTCTATCGAGTACTAGCAGAGCATCTTTCAGCAGACGGACTCTACATTCAGCTGCGAGACAAATGTAGGCTTGTCGCAACCAGGAAATCTTTGGTGACAACTCATTGCCATTAAAATATCTTCGATTAGTAATTTAAATGTATTTTTCTTGTCTCTCATATTTCCTATATTGTGTTCCGCTGTTTAACCTCACACCTAAATCTGCAATGTTGATGTCAGCCGATGCTCCTTAGAGATTAGTTTCTAAAATCATGACACAGGGAGGAGGTAAAAATGGAGGACAATTTTTCGTCTGTACTGAAATGATTGAACGGTTATGCAGGAAGACTTAACTGATGATTATGTAACAGTTATGGCAGGCCTAGAGTAATGCAAGACATTAAAATATCCGAGGCTCTGAGATGACAGTGGTGGCCTTCATGTCCCAGAGAGGGTTATAATTAGAGGCAAGCACAAACTGTTCACCCTTTGCATCAAGTCTATAAAACACTGAGAACCATCAACGATGAAACCAACACGATGAGACAGGATGAGTGATTTTTTTTACTTTAAATATCTTTTCTTAATTTTTTTAATTTATTTTTAATTATTTATTTATTATTATTATCATTATCGTTATTATTATTATTATCATTATCATGATTCTTCTTCTTCTTATTATTATTATGATTAAAATAACATTTTAAACAATAATCTTTTGTCACTTTCCCCATTGGTGAGAAGCTCACTGAAGACGAAAAGTATATTTTAAATTATTTAGTTAATTAATCTCCATTAATTGCATGTTTCCTTTTTTTCATTTAAAATGGATTTTAGTGGACGACTGAATGAAATAATATACACACACACCCAAGTCCCGACACAGAGAGAGACAAACCAGTCCTGCTCACACTCCACTGAAGAATTAACAACCTAGCCTGCTTTTCCTTTTTTAACATGTGGACTGTGGTACTTTCTCTTACCAAAACAGCCGCAGTGGACACAGTACAACTCACAACAATGTGAAATTGTAACACATACTCAAACTTTTGATTCATGCCGCCAACATGATCATTGTTTCAGTATCACATCATTTAGTCCAACCATCCCAAACCGACTGAAACTTCATATTTTACTTGTAAAGATGCCTACATTTGGAGGTTAGAGAGGTTGGAAGATGCACAAATGACCAAAGTCAACGAGGTTAGCTTAAGTCTGGTTTTTTCAGATGCTGGAAATACACAGGTACGCAATAATATAAACAAATGCAGTTATTGTGGAAAGGTGAGGTTATTACTACATATTTGTTTTAGCAGTGAAGATTAAATCTTTCACTGCTACTGAAACTTACAATACATCAAATTACTGTCATTGAGCCGACGCTTTTATCCAAAGAGACTTACGATTGAGTTTTACCAGCCGTGCCATCAATGAGGCAATGATGGTAAGGTGTGAATGGTCTGAATGACCCGCCCTACCACCTGAGCCACCGGTCCCCTTACCAGACATGTGCATTTGATTAAAGAAGAAAAAATGTTTATCTGAGGAATATCCCTTTAAATAAGAGACGAGCAGAGCCACTTTGGTGTGAATGCATGTAACGCAGCAGTGATGTAGAAAGCAAGACAAGAGCCTGTGGACAAGGAAGGAAGCCATATCAGCGAGGGGCAGAGTTATTGGTGGAGTGTAATGAAAGGGACGGCAAATGTCACTCTTTTCAGTCAAGAGTGTCACGCCGAGCTGCGGAGCCATGACCTCTGATGGAAAGAGGGGAAAAACTGATAAGAGGAGGAGACGCCGGGCAAGATGCAACATCGCAGAAAAGAGAACGGCATCGGAAACTGAGAAAGGTGATGGAAGAGAGGTTTGTGGTGGGCCCAAAATCAAATCCAGCCAGTGCCCTGGGCTTCAAACAGAGGAGTGATATCAGCAAAGACACAGCCTGCCTATCACTTAAATGAGGCCACTTCTGCTTCTCTTCTCATTCATCACCTCCTCTGCAATCAGACTGGAGAAGAACCTGGAAGCTATCTATTGGCCTCTTTAAGAATCCCACTGCATGGTGACAAACTGCTGGTCCCCACTGCTGCAAGATGACATCTACATTAAAGAGCTCCTATTAGAGAACAAGGCTCCTTCCAGGATTTCATCATATAAATTCCTTTTTTATCTTTAAAAACAAAGACAAGCCAAGCTGCAGCGCTTTCACAGGGCCAAATGCCTCTGAATAATTACCAAAGGTCTATAAACCTCCTCGTACTGACATCACACAGAGCAATGAGATGCCATCGGATTAATTAATAGAATCGTTTGGGCCAGGCCGTCGCTGGGAGGAACCCACTGTCAACTAATTTAAGCCAGACGCCTGGAGAAGCACCAGAGCTGTATGTCAGCTGTGTCATTACACAATGACATACCATACATCACAACAAGCCTTTACTGTCGCTGCAGATCAGCAAAATTGTCAGATAATGGAAATGTTATTTCACGTTGACGGGCCAGCGTGTGGTGGGAAATCTGTGAACATTGGAGGAATTCATTTCCAAAATTTGAGAAGATTACATTTCTGAGTAAACAAGGATATCAAACTGTCTAGATCATTTTCTCTTTTTTTTCTCTTCATATATCAAGTCCTGTTAAACTTCTGAGTAGGAACAAACCCAGAGGGTTTAAATACGAGCACATATAATCTGAAATTGAACCTACAGGCTGAGATTATTCTAAAAGTCAGAACATTTCCAAAGAGCTGCTTCACACATCAAAATGAGGAGGTATGACTGGAGTTAATTCAGATTATTCAAAAGACTATGGGCCAAAAGGTTAAAAAAAAAGCAAATACTGGGATGATTTTCTGGCTGGATTATCTCAAAATAGGCCAAATTTGAGCACTTCCATCCCCTTTTAAGTTGTAATATGAGATCACAGCAAAGCAAATACAGATAGAGTTTCTGCCCGGCCTGTGCCTCCTAAACCATGTGGATTACTGCGCTATCAGCAAGCACCGCCTGTGAACAAAGTCCTTCTCTCTCCATGAACAAACCTCCAGAGTCTCGCAGAAACAGAGTGCGGAAAGTGTGTGAATAGAATTACTGACACACTTTTCAAAAGTGCTAATCTCCAATTCCACTTGGAACTATCATGTAAGACCTTTTTTTCCACATTTGTGGAAAATGTAACTAACAACTCGAAACCTTCAAACGTACCATTTCATGTTGCTGATTTGATCTTAAGCAGAGGAGAGACGGACACATGCACCCAACCAGGCTGAATGCAGAGCATTGAGTCAAAATGACGCAAACATAGCAGAGAAATAACAGACAGATGCAGTGGTTTACCTCAGCCAGGTTGTGCCACCACATAACAAGAGCTGACAACACAACACACACACACGCACATACATCATTTAGTCTATGCAACATTACTCATTTCATAAACTCCTGCTAAGTGATTCTATTTCATCTTGGAGTAACAGAGCTCGGACGTTTTGTTCTGTATTCATGTACAAGGATTTTACTAAACCAAAATTTTATTTCCAACAGAACATAAGCAACATATCAGATGCTGGAATGGAAACATCAGAAAGATCTTTTCTGGGAAAATCTCATTACATCAATCTGTAAAAATTTGTAAAATCTCTAAGTATACTTTTGTATGTATTTTTTATTTGTTATGTATATAATATGTAATTCTATTATAATTATAAGATAATATTTGGGATGACAAAAGACAAGTAAGCTAATTGAATAAAACACACTAATGAGGAAGATTTTGTTTTCCATCATTCAGGTGAATCGCGTGGCCATGACGTGATACATTTGGAACCATTTTTATAGAAAACGTGTTGGCAGATGTTACTGGCTAATTTAATCCACACATAAGTCAAAGACAGGCATCCTGGTGGCCAGTAGAATGAGACACTGACACTACAAGAAGTTTCAAAGCTTTTCTTTGACATCCACATCAACACCATGGAACAGAATAATTGCAACAGGTCCAATCCTAAATAAAACTGAAAAAAAAGTATCTTACCTGCGGCAGGGCGGAGCTGAGCTGGCGCTGCAGGGAGTCTCGGTCATAAATGACATCCTGAAGATGCTGCTGAGCCAGTCCCAGGCTCTCCTGGGTTTCCCTCAGTGTGTCCAGCAGCCGGTCCCTCTCGTCCAGCATATTAACCATCAGCTGCTCAAAGTGGGAGTCGGGGTCCGAGGAGCTGCTCTGAGAGCCCCGCTGGCTCAGCGCCGTGTCCTCGCTGATCGTGGGCATCACCTCGCACATCATCTTGGCTCTGCTGAACAAGATGAACGTAGTTAGGCATAGTTCTGCATGATCAAGTCTAACTTAGTAACCCAAAAGTTCCTGTCTTTTTATTTTTCTATTATTAGAAATATGGGATTTTTTAAAGTACAATGTAGTAGCATTCAATTATCTATACGAACAGTTTGATTAACTAACAGTCCTGTCAGGAGATTTAGCAGGTAGTGCAGTACCTACCCTACACAAAGAACCACATGCTCCACATGTGGTCCAGACATACAGCACATGCAGATCCGAATCATGTGTGCATATACTAGACTGTAGTCTAGACTCCTAAAGATAAATGCAGAAATCCTGCAGACACACCAGTCCTTTAACCCTCCAGATGCTCTTTAGGTGATAACAGGCTGACTTCACAACTGTGCCAGCCCAGGTTAACGCAAATCTGACTGTTTTGTCCATGTGACCCATATTCAATCTTTTTATTACAGTCTGTACAGCAAATTACGATTTTATCAATTCTACCCCGACCACTATCTTATGTGGGACTGTATCGGATCCATATGCATTTTTCATCCAACTTTTACGTCGCTGAAACAAGACGTCTGGTTCATTTCGTATCTATCCACAGTGGAACCAACCACAGCAGCACAAAGAGCCATTAAGTGATCATTAGGAAAGTTAAGACTGCTGCAGCATGCACTGTTGTCTGTGGAAAAGTCTATTGATTAAGTTATTTGGGTCTACTTTTTAAGTCTATGTCTGAAGTATGAAAAAGAGCCATTTCCTGACTGAACACTGTTGAATTCTATTAGAAAATGAATAAATATACATAGAGATCTGTGGGTGCAACTAATAATTCCAATGGAACAGACAAGTACTCACATTTATTATAAAAAATCCAACATTCTTATAGGTGAATATCCACACACTAGTGTTTATATTGCCATTTGTAAGAACCTGAGCCTGACACAGTAGGAGCTTGGCTCAGTGTCACCCCGGCGTTTCAAAGCTTGCAGAGACGTCTTGGGATGCAGGGCGTTCTGCCCTAGATTTCATGCTTGTGCTGTTTAATGGGGCAGCTCAGATCATGTTGCGTAATATGCCGTATCTATGCTATAGTGGATATGCAAGGCCATTTTCCAACTTGCCCCTAGGGTCTTCTGAAAGCATACAGAGTCATTCTTACCAATGGGTCATGTGATGATGCAATGAGCCACAAAAAGTCACTAGTTACGAAGATTTAAACAGTTTGATAAAAAGCGAGAAGGAGAATGATGGGATGCTCCATTCAGAATAACATTGTTTTGCCTAGCTTACCACAAAAAAACTTCACTGCATCCAAAAACATTAAGAAAATAGCCAAATATAGCCCATAAAAATGTATACAGGAAAATAATAGAATGAGCTCAGACACCAGAGCGAGCCAAGCTAACATCTCCCTGTTTTCTTCCAATGAACTTGGATGTGTGGTCAGGGAGCGCTTTGCCAGGGGGGGATCCCCACCCCCTCTGGTTTTTACTTCCCCCACTCTGCTGAATTATTCTTGTCTTCAGGGAGGGACCAAATCCATCTCCCCCAACAGAGCAGGAATGTTACAGCGGCACCTTGCCCTCTCTTTGGCCATGTGCCCTTAAAATTATTTCCCAACAGTGGCCATGATGCATCCTGTTTTTTCCTCAGGACTATTTTTCTGCTATTTACACTTTTATGATTGGGGGTTCAATTCTGCCTTGTATGAATGAGCCATAGAGTATGATCAAACTAAAACTATCTATAGAGTTAAATCTAACAAATTCTGTTAAACCAGCAGTAAATTTACGTGAAGGTGGCTGTTGTGTTGACCTGAGGGTAGTTAATTCAGAAATTATATTTGTAATAAATATAATCATGACCACTGTCAGATCTCTACACAGAATTTGATGGCACACAGCAGTTGAGTCGCCGGCAGCAAACAGCTGATAGTCAGCAGTGGAAAGCGACGTCTGATTTTACTGATCTGTAAAATCAAATCAAGTCACTTGTGGTTTGGTGAAAGCTCCACGTTTTAAATCGTCTTCTTTTATAGTATAAAGTCCTGGGATTCACATGGCGGGAAGTGCTTATCTCCATCAAAAAATGCTAAATTGTAAAAGAAGGTCTATATCTTGGGGGGTTGAAGCCACTTACAATTTTGAAAATCAGAGATAAGCAGAAAAATCATCACTGCTGCTTTTTCGGAACTCACTGCTGCTGATGAAGAAGATAAGGGATGGAAACACCGGATCCTCACTGCTGCCTGTTACACTGTTGGCACGGTTAATGTCATGTTGTAAAAATAAAAATGTTTCTCCAAATTATCCCTAATTTAACAAATCGCTCCCTGTGTATAGTGTAGCACCACTGAACCAATGAATCATTAAAATGAAATGTAATGAGCCACTGTGATTGATTTTTGGATCTATTTGATTTGATTTAAATCAGGTGTGTTGAAGGAGGGATGCATGGAAAACCTGCAGGAATGCAGCTCTTGAGGACCAGGCTTGGCCACCCCTGGTTTAACTCATCATAAACTTGCCAGTCTTTGCCAAAAAGCTTATTCTGCTCTTGATTTATTTTGAGCTTCTGGTATTCCAGTGGTTGACAGTCGTGTCTGATTAGCAGCACCACCATCAAACTTGCTATTTCCTCTGCTCTCTGCTTCCGTAACTTCTTACTCCTCATTTTGGTCTAACATTTAGGGTGTCCTCATGAATTGGTTAGGTTTAGGCACCAAAATCAATATGTTACATTTACACATCTTAACTACTAGGTTGAAGAAAACAGTAATAATTCTGTGGCCACAAATCATTTGTATAGCTTAGTCACACACTTTAGACCTAAGTGGTATGCTTTCACAGGGGAATTATTTACCTTTCACAAGCCCTCATTTACAACAAATTGGTATTTACCACATTTCACTTTTTTGACAGTTACACAATCAAAGAGCAGCACTTAGGCTACACTTTGAATGGTCACAAGTAAATAATTACTTTAGTTTAAGAGGACATACTGTACATTGACCTGGGCCAGGCATATTTAGTGAGATTTCAATATCCCATTACCAAGTACTGGCTCCCTGTGGACTGGTTACAATGGCAGCTCTGTGCCTAAGCATGTTCTGGCAGTAAGATGGGGTCGTCCATATCTTCTCCAGGCACCTGGCCAGGCTCCCACCAGTCCCCCATTCAGACACCATCCGCTAACATTTAGATCAGAGAGACTGGGCCTGCATGCTTCTTGGCTGGACACGCCGCACATGCCAGCCTTCATTTGGAGAGCAGGCATGTTGGCGAACAGGCTGCGACATCGGTGGTGAATTTCAAGTAGAAGGAAGTGATTCATTCCTGACTATGGCTCAATATAAGATAGCTGTGCAAAGGAAGGCATGGTCAAGCTTTATTCTGTATTTTTTCTGATGATTTAAGTGTGGAAACTGGAAGTACTGGTGCAGTTTAGCACTCCCCAGTTCTAAGTCTTAACTTGTTAGTTTTCCACTAAACTAACTTGATTCTTGTGATTCTTAGATGTTAACCCTGAAATTGTACCTGGATCTCTGAACCTCTGCACCATATTGCTCACAGTGGACCAGCATAATGTAGAATACTCTGCACTGCTGTGTTTTATGGCATTTCATTTCTGGAGGATTGTATGCAGCCATGGGTGCTTACAGTCCCCTTTTAGTCTTGTTCCTGCACCTTTTGCTTTGATCTCATTGTGACTACCTCTTAAATCATTTATATGTCTATGAAAGATCAATATGGGGAAGTGCAATGACTGATCTACTTTTCCTGAATGCTGAACTGAGAGCATACCATATCAGATAATGAACATTTATCTGCTTGATTGAAACACTGAAAATAAGTAAAATAAATTGATTTAAACCTGAGGATCAGAAAAAAATACGTTTGCAACAACTGGTTTAGAGGAAATGTAATTTGCCTGTAGAAAGATTCCGCTGCTTTGGTAAGACACTGTTGTTGGAGGATATTAAGTCACTTGTTTTAGAGAAAAGTAGTAGTGATGACAGTTAAGAGTTAGTGCAACCCCCCTCTCTCAGACAATCACCAATAATGTGCAACACTGAGAACTCTTTTTAACACCTGGGATGCAGATGTTGCCTAGATTATTCTCACAGCTAAAAACTTATTTAGTTTCTTTTAAAATTGTTGTCTAATGTGCAGATAATCCTGAAAACTAAAACAGGAAGGCTACTGATTGTGGTTCATGACATTTTCACAGCAGTGAGACATAACAGCACATTATGACTGCAGCCAAACATGACCTCAGATTCTACTGTTGGTCGCTTGACGTCAGTACTTGTCAATTAAGGAATAGGAACGATCTGTCAAGCTGAGGGACTTAAATGCAGCTTGTTTTAAGATGTTACATGTGAGGCAGGTATGCAGGAATTAACAGAGAGAAGAACAGAAACATACTAAATTGAGACCTTGAGGACCACAGATCCAATAAGAATTGCCCAGAGACAGACATGTGAATCATCCGTCTATTCACTCAATGCCATATGTCATTCCATGAATTATTGAAAGAGGTTGGAGTGAAGTTTTCTCCCCAATCAGTGCAACAAATCCAGCCTCTACCAAGCAAAATAAAGACTAATATAGGGTTTATGTTTAAGATGGTTAAAATATAAATTTATGCTTTGAAAATATAATGTTCATACTTAGTGTAGGTGAGTATCTCACATAATGATTTTCATTGTCACAGCTGCTATCATGCTATCTTGTAACATAATTGCATCATAAAATATCTGCTGATTCTTTTGTGACTGTGCAATCTTGGTTTCTCTTGAAGAAAGCTCAGAATTCATCCATCAATTCTATGGAAAAGATTTCAAGAGTTTAATTTCCCCATGAATCCAACCGAAGGTTCAGGGTGCTTTGACCTCACCATGAGGGTTTCTAATTCCTGAATGTAAACATGTTTTAAACATCAGAGTGCAATACTAAAATATCAGGCTGGACAAACAGTCATGTTCTGGCTCTGGGTCTCAAGCATTACGTATCATGAATGCACAGGGACATACAAGATATCGCTTCAGGGCTCAGGAACACCTTGAGAAATGTCTAAAAACACAGTTCACTGTGTCATCCCTAAATGCAGGTTAAAGCTCTAAAGAAGAAATCATATGTGAACATGTAGCTTCCTCCCTGTGCCAAAGCTCATTTAAAATGAAGGCTAAATGCGTTACTGCTGTATGGTTACATGCATTGACATTTTTTGGGGAAATGATAAATTCCATATTCTCCATGTGTGAAAAAAGAAAGCTTGCTATCAGTACTCAGTTCCAAACCAATATCTTCATGAAGTGGGGTCCATATTTCCTCATGGAATGAGCAACTTGCACATCTGGGAGGGCACAACCAGTACTGAGAGGTATTAGCATAATGTAGCTTCTCATCCAGATGCAGTATATTACAGGCAAAGTCTTTGCATAAAGACAATGCTTAACGGTAGATTACATTTTTTAAAACAACATGGCTTATTTTAGAAGAACCATGGTGCTGGACTAAATTACCTTCACGTCTAGACCTTTCACCATGCAGCTAAAATAATTTGGCCAATCATTAAATACAAAAGACCAGAACTGAGGTGCAGCTAAAGTTACATAGTAGTGTAAATCTAGCTGCTCTCGAGTATTACTCTTATCTTGATTTGACCTAAAACTGTATTAATACACTCTGAAAAGCTTTTACCTACAACACAATAATCCATTACTAACACTTTGTTTTTACCTTTTCACCCAATAAATTGAAAACTGATAATACCATTGTTAATGTTAGCACAGTAAAAGTGGCCAGTAGAGATTAAAACCCCCAACTTCCTACAGATTAATCTATGCTTAGAGTGCTTCTCAGATATTTGTCTCAGAGTGTTACAGAAACTCTAATAATAGATGTATGTTCGGTTATCGCCATATAAACTCAGCTATCATGCTAAGCTCATTATCTTTTTTTTTTTTAAAGATTGGAGCTCTTCAACTCCCAATATCTGTATTTCTATGTCAACATGTAGCTTCAAATTGATGAACAGTAATTAGCATGTGGCTAATTAACATATCAAAATGGCACACTACTGAAGCTATCCCATAATAATACAGACAATACTGGTTTTACTTATATGTATAAAGCAATCAAAACTCACCAATCAGTGAACCAGTGAACTACAGGTGACATGTACACGTTAAGTGTGTAACAGTGGCATCGCAATGATATGTCCAGTATCATCACACAGAAACAGTAGACATGCACTTAGCACCATCATAAACCAATTACTTCTTGAGATGATTCACTATTAGTAATGGGGATTATGTAAAAAATGTAAATACAGAATATTTACATTGCATTTTAGGACAGTTGAAAGCAAGATTTTGACGTAAAAATTGAACAATATCTTTTAAAACAATCTAAAAAAAAATCTATAACTTAAATTTTTATGTTGCGTCCATCGCAACCATACAGATACTCTATTGTAATGGACTTGTATTGATATACCCGTTTTGGTATTGATGAAAGCATTGGGGTGTGGATTAAAACATTGATGTAAACATCACATTTAAAAGAATTAGGTCGGTAGTTTTGCAGAATTAAACTGTTTAATTCTGCATTCGTGGATGGCAGTAGGCTTTTCTGCTATGTGTTCCTAATCTCAGCTCCCAAATTATTTATAACCTGATCTTTTCTAACTGAAAACTGTTTTATAGGGTAACTAATGCAAAGAAGTGGTATCTTTGAGATCTTCAGCTGTAGTTTGATCACAAAAAAGGCACAATCTGGAAAGATTTCACCTGATTAAAAAAATAGACAATGAACTATATCTATAGGGAACAGATGCTAATTTAGCCACTAACGGCGCAGGCAAGCTGCAACTTATTTGTGAATGTCTTCAGTTAATCTCATTAATGTGACCAATTGTGTGAGCAGATAAAGAGCCAAACACAAAACAGCAGCATATTCTTGGGCTGTATATGGCCAAGTGAAGCAGATTCAGCATTGTTCACCACCTGGGAAACATCAAACGAAACAGGGAGTGTGAGCGCGTGCAAAACAAGCCGAGGACTGAACCTGACACTCTGTGGTTTTTGAGATAAGCTTTGCCACTGCATGCTTGTTGAGCTGACTTTAGAGAGACTGGAATAAATCAAGTGTTTCTAAAGCCCTGTTATCATCTAGCATGGAATAAATAATGCTTTAAGTCATTAAGCAAGGAGATGGTCATTTAGAACAAAGTCTGCCCAAGAAAAAAGACTAATATGGACCTAATTTCAGATGAAATTGAAGGTCAGCTTTTCAAACACTTGCAACAACCAATTAGGATCACTGAAGCTCGTTTCCTCACATGATGACTCCTCGACCAAACTGTTTTGATGACCATGCATTCCACTTCCATCAGTACTACTAGAAGCGGAGGGCTGATTACGCATGTTGCTTTGAGGCTGCCAGGGGAGCTGACTAGAGGGAATTTCTTTTAAATAATGTCTGTTTGATTTCTTGGCAAGTAGTTGAGCACAAAGTGAGTCCAAAGACTCAGAGAGCGATCGGAAAGCTGTTGCATGTCGCTCTTTCCCTATTTGGCATCCGTACCAGGCCGACAGGTGGGGAAGGAGTGATGCAGCTTTTTTGTGAATGGCAATGGCCAGATTGGATGGTGCACTGATACTGCTGTGGAATCCCGTTCGTATGGCACCCTATATCACAAAGACTTTAGATGACAAAGAGACAGACTGCCAAGAAAACAACAAGCCGAGTCTACTTCATTTGATTATTGCCACACTGCCATTTAGAGGGATGTAAAATGTTTAACTTTAAAATGCTGTGGTGATGATTAATCATGAGCCTTATATTTCTGGTGCAATTATAACAATCAATAAAGTGTGTTTAAAATGGAATGTTTTATTGATTATATTTTTGGCAATCTTATCTTTTTTGCCATTTTTGACTAGAATTATGAATAATTCCATTATTATCATACATTAGGGCTGTCCCAATCCAATACCAGTATCGGGTTATCGGTGCCGATACTAACAAAAAAACAAGGATCGGATAGTATTGGCATGCCTTAAAATATGCTGATACCCTTGGCCGTTCAAAGTTTTTAGGTTTATTTTAAATCAACTCGTAGGTTAATAATAAATTAGTCAGTTTTTCTCACACCTTCTGTTGTGGACTTTATCAGTTGCAGTTTAAGGTTTTGAGGTGAGGTTTGACACAATATTTTGCTCATAACAAAAAGTAAGTATCGATATCGGCCGATACTCAATCCTCTCTATCGGAGGTGAAAAAGTGGTATTGGGACAGGCCTATTATGCATGTCATTAAACATTTAAAGCTGAAATAAAAGAAAACATCATGTAAACAGTGAAGGTATGGAAGGCATGTTATTGTGGAATTTCAATGTAATTTTATCATTTGGTTTGACTTTTTTTTTCAGTGTGTTTCTGACACCCAGCTGCTGGAATATTTCTCCTTTTTTTTCACTTTTTTTTCCCAATGCATCATCACTACAATTTATGAAAAGGTACCAGATTTTGGGAACCTGCAGCATTCTCATATGGAAAATACTATGTTGCCACCACATAGTCAGAAATATTACATAATACAGAGCATTATGGGGAAAACTCTTGCATTCGAAGTTTCAATATATTCTTTTTACAATTTTAGCAGATTTAGAATAAAATACTTACTTTACTTTGTTTCATTCATTTTGTTGTGTAACTGTTATTTCACCAAAAAAACAAAGAATCTGCCTGGGTGTCCTTGCCGAGGCAGCAGCAGCGTTATCATGATGTAAAGTCTCATCTTGTTCCATTTCTGAATTACTTTAACACTGACTAAAATATTCAAACAGCCAAGCTGCAGCGTAGGTTTAAGGTGAGGTCACGGGTGGCTCAAAAAGCATTACAGAGTGTCTTATGTAGAAAATTACAGGTATCTAAAAACCCAAGAAATATTCTAACTCCACTAGGTTTATTATGTCTCCAATTTTTCAACTTATTTTTTCTTTTCTTTTCTTTTGTTCGGACATTAAGTTGTATGAAGATGTTCCATTTACCCTGACATGTTTCAACTGTCTTCGGCAGTCTTCCTCAGAATCATCAGCTGATCACTGTGACGTGTACTTATGTGATAAAACCATAAAACCAAAAACCAGACTCCATCAACATCTGGTCCACACAAAGGACAACATACCACAGTACGAAAAACTCAACATAATATATCCTGCAAGACTTTCCATTACACGTACATCGGCAAAACAGGAAGACCATTCAGCACCAGGAAAAAAGGAAACCAAAAGGAATGCGCAAAGGAAACAACAGGAAGACTCACATGGACACTAAGGGAAAAAGCCGAAAAACAAAACCTGAAATCAGCCACATCAGATCACTGCAAAAGAATTAACCGCATCACGGACTGGGACAATGCAAAAATCATCAGATCAGAAAATAACTAGCACGAACGCTGGATCAAAGAAGCCATAGAAATCATGAAACGGGACAAGGCCACGATGAACTGGGATGAGGGGGCTTTCATGCTCTCGCAGACCCGGGACCTGCTCCTCTGCAGGCCACCGGGTGGGGGTGGGAGGTGGGGCCCTGGAACATCACATGAGTACACGTCACAGCGATCAGAAAATCATTGGCCACCCTTTACCTTCCCTGGAGGATGTCTACAGCACCTGCTGTCTCAAGAGGGCACATGGCTTCTTGAACGGCTGCAACACCCAGGATATCAGATGTTTGAGCTGCATTTTATCTGTGCATGCTTTTATTCTTTATATGTACAAATATTTCACAGTTATAGGCAGCATGATTGGCAATAAATATTTATCTCTATCTTTAGTTGCCTAGGTCTACCAATGCCCCTGCTTGCATCAATGGTTCAGGCAAAGAGTAATAATTTGTATTCTTTCTCTATTCAAAAATGACACTCCTGCAAAACAAAGAATTTACTTAACAAGGGCTGGCTCCCCGATGCCCTTCATCCTGGCCGACCTGTCCAGGTGCTGTTGACCGTTAAATTCTAGGAAACATTTCGTGCAAGCTGATCTTTGCTTGGGTAAACGTCAGGCATTCTAATGTGACCAGGCATAGCTCATAATGTAATCTGAGTACATGTACTCCTTTTGTAGGCGGGAAAAAAGTCTTTTGTGCCCAAGAAAGAAAATAAACATGCAGTTAAGTCAAATGAAGATTCAAAGAATGAAGACTCCACATGTAGTGGTGATCCCACGTCAACGGATTTTTTCCTGAAATGTCTGTCTGTCTTTGTTACATCAACACAACCATATTCTGCTTATTTGACAGCACTGAGAAATACATCATCCTTCTAAGTGCTTACATAGGTAGTAATACTGTCTTTCTAGACTGTTTACATTTCATTAAATTCCTAATACCACCTGAAATGATGCCTGTACCCAGTTAAATGGCAAGGCATGTTGAGTGAACACCTCTGTTTGGGCTTAAAGTTATTTCCCCGCCTTATCTCAAATATCTCAAGTCTTTGTGTAACGGTTGATGGGGAAACATCAATGATACATGGACATGGACATTTTTATGTGTCCTAAAATTTCCTAAAATTTAGATCTTTCTTATTAAAGGTTTAATGCAACATCTGCATTCCCCACCTTTTACCTTTTCTATGCCTGGCTCCCCCGCCCCCCTGAAACCACCATAGATTTTCGAGAACCACCT
This sequence comes from Craterocephalus eyresii, assembly GCA_037177035.1. Taxonomy (NCBI): domain Eukaryota; kingdom Metazoa; phylum Chordata; class Actinopteri; order Atheriniformes; family Atherinidae; genus Craterocephalus; species Craterocephalus eyresii. Next base: position 18,909,860 of record JBBBVT010000025.1, on the reverse strand, counting down.
CTTTTCCTTGGCATTATTTAGAATATTCATTTCTGAAAAATGATTGTGTGATTGACTGGCGACCTGTACAGGGTGTAACCTTCCTCTGGGAGAAGCTCCAGCTTCTCTGCCACTCCAAATTGGATTAAGCGGTACACAAAGAGAATGGATAGATGGATGTCTGGAAAACAGTCAGTGCTCTTATTCTTAGTTCACAAAAAAGTTTAACTTTCTCCAGGTGGTTTGTAGTGTGTGAAAGTGCAACTAAAACAGCAAGTGAACACAAAAATTAAGGTGAATGTAAGCAAAGAATACTGACTAAAAGAAAGTGAATTTGTGGCTGTGCTAAAGAATCAGTAGATTATATGATGATGCTTCTGCCATAAGATTTGCTTAAATGGATTGAATCGAAATGGAAAAACATCTGAGATATTATAGACAGTAAATCTCTACACTAAAGAGGAGTTATCATCCAGCTTGTTATCAGAATATAATTTATAAACAACATGCTGATATCCAGATGTTTCCAAGGTATCAGGAAAGGTATTGGTTATTTCTGCAAGACGATACAGAGTCTCGTTCTTTACATAAATCAGGAGCGTGACTCCATCTTTACAAAAAGCTACTAAACTGGCCAATCAACTTCTGAATACATTCAACACATATTAAAATATAAAATGCAACAAAGCGTATATGTTGAGGCTGAAATCTTTTATCATAAGAAATAACGGCGCTGAAAAAGAAAGAGGTAATGCAACACATTCATAAACTTTAAAACGTTGCATAAAAGAAGCCCTCTGACATTTATGGAAGCACATCTGTAAACACAGATATGTATTATATGAAAATAAGAAAGACTTACAGTCAGATGGACAGATCGGAGCACAATACTGTCAGCCTCTATTTATAGACAACAAATTACAGGTTATTTGTTAATTTATAACTGAACTTTTAACTTAGTCTATAACGATTTCAGAGAGCTCAAGTACTAAATAAACTATGATGTTATACCATTTTCCAATCTTATAAACTAAGACCTCTCCAAAACAATTTTTCTTTTGAAATCAAACTCAAATTTTAGGAAGAATAAAATTTTTTAAAAAATTTGATCTCATGCCACATTCATTGATTTCTAACTTTAAAGCTCCTGATTTTAGGACCAGATGCAGATAAACACAGAGGGGAAGATTTTCAGGTCTCCCATCAGCAAAAATCCACCTTTCAGCGCAGTTTCAGCCTTTAGACAAAAAGTTTTATGACATAAAACAGTTTAACTGTTGGAAAATTAGTACTGATGAGTAAAATGAATGATTTTGTTTATTTATGTTGGTAATGTTGTGCTTTGATCTTAATGTATAGCACTGCTGGGTAACTTTCATGTGCTCACTTTTTAAGCCATATCAGCAATTTGATTCTATCTTGCTGTGTTTATGGTCGTTACCGTAACACAGGCTGTTTTCTGATCACGTCCACATCAAGCTGAGCATTTCAGTGATAGTCTTAAAATGATCATTTGTATTGAAAATTAGAAGATTTTGTGAAGCTCATCTCCAATCTGCGCAGAAATGACACACCAAGTTGAGTCCATAAATACTCACAGTTCGTTTAAGATAATTCAATCAATTTAATTTGCTCATGATTCAAACTTGCTAGATTCGACAGTGTAAGGTAGCTGATGATTTTAATAGTCACACTACGACCTCCTTGATCTGAAGTGGAGCCGCAGGTGTGATTTCCAAATCAGTATGTTACATGGACAAACCCTTTAAAATTCGTGTACTGTCCAGCCTGATTTTCTCTCTGAGTCAAATCCCATCTTCCTAAATCTGGAGTTTTACAGCCGCTGTCCGTGACTCTGAATCTATGACAAGAAGGAGCATAAGTCCAGATATGTGTCTACAGAATCTGTAAACGAGCACATCAGAAAATTTAAATCAGCATTTTGAGTTTGGTGTAAAGTTACCACCACCTGTGTATAAGCATCTATTTCTGATGTGTGTGTGTGTGTGTCACTGGGTTTAAAAGTAAGTCTGAACACACATGAGAGGACAGCATGTAGCCTCACGCATCGCCTCCAGTCCCCTGCAGCAAGGTCGTGCAAACCGTGAATCAATAGCGACTGAATAAGAGCAAAGAGTGAGGTGAGCCAAGTTGGATCGTGTTTGAAATGCTGGTCAGCTGCATTTTACCCCCATCATTTAATCAAACTTCAACCAAAGCTGTAAAAGATGCCCTTTCCCATCATTTAAAAGGCATAAAAGCTGCTTCCACAGGTAGCTACTTCTCTGCTTTGCCATCTCCAGGCAATAAATGTTTTGTCTGCTCATCAGACCTATTAAAGGTGCATCACTCAGTCTTTTATGCAAAACCGTTAAATTAAGCACCCTGACTTTTGCATAGTGTCCCACAGCTTCTGCGCTCATGCAAATATTGTTTCTGGTTGCAAACGTTTGTATCAATTAGCAGGTTGAGCGGGAGATCACAGCTCTGCCTGCAGCTGCATGTGTGTGTTATTGCACTCATGCATTCATTCATTTAAAACAGAGAGTGTGTACGGGTGAATGCAGAGGATTTCTCCTGCTCGGCCCCTCCTTGCACCGGTATAATAACCGGTAATAGTGTTGTTAGGAGGGGCAGCTGTTCCTCATATGACAGCTCCTCCTCATATTTGCTGTTAACCGCACGCAGGCATGTCGAGACGGCCTGACTGCGGCGCGCATCGCGTCTTTCCACCCCTGTAACAACTCCTCCCCATTCTCTGAAATGATAATTGGGGAGAATCCTTGGCTATTGTCTCAAGTGCATTACATCATGCCAGCCTCTCAGTCTGCATCCCGCCCCCCTTTAACTCTCTCCGCTGTGTGACAGCCGGCTGTGTGTGTTTTTCCTTTTTCCCCCGCAGAGCATCACATTGTCAACCACACACACACCAAATGTGTTGGTTATAAAGACTAAAATCATCACCCGATTCCAGTAATATCACCAATGATCCGGAGTTGGGGATGGAAACGGTGGCGAGGGGGGGAAGCATCGCAGAAAATCACCTTGAGTCCACAGGAACGGGGCAATGTAGGTCACCGCGGTACCGGCGGCAACAGTGTCCATACTCACAATTTATCCCTTTACTATCAGAAGAGGCTCATGGGGCGGATCAATGACAACTGCAGTCTCTGGGAGCTCGCGCATCAAGCGGACAATCCTGGGAGGGCTTCTTCAGAGCGCGCGGGCAGCGACGCCGTTGATCCGATGGTGGAGGTGCGGCTGGTCCCCGCCGCGGGCATGGTCCAAAACCCAGGGAGCAGGAATAATCGCCAAATTAGCCGCGTCGGGCAATGACATCTGATTTTCGGGGTCAAACGCGCACACACGCACACAGGCACGCGCGCGCACGCTCTCACAGCGGTGTGGAGAAATTATGGCATGCTACAAATTCTGCTGTGATAAGCGGAGCTGGAAAAGACCATTGTTGGAGCTGACGGAGGGGGGGCGCGCGGAGTCTTAAAGTTGCAGCTGTGCTTTCTTCTCCCTCTGCTCACACATAATAATAATAATAATAATAATAATAATAATAATAATAATAATAATAATAATAATTATAAAAGGAAGAAGAAGAAGAATAGCCAGTTTTAACTAAGTATTTATTATGAAAAGAAATGTAGGAAATAATTCATAGATAGGCCTAAATAAAAGTTCACTTTTGACATGAGTAAAACCATTTTCGCAAAACAAATACTGATAAAACGTAAATCCGCCATTACGCTCCTGAAACCTTAAATAATCCATGTTTTTTCGTTTTTTTCCAGAGTAAAGCAGCAGCCACCTGAAGCTTGGCTCACCCTCTCCTGCCACACATGGTCTCTGCCAGGTTTGCAAATATTTTTCATGGTTTAATCAGTTTTCTGTGCAAATATTTTGAAATTGCTGCTTGAGTCTCAAAAGATAATTCCTTTGTTTTCTAATCTAATCACAATGAGTCGCTATGTTAATTTTCGGGGGATAATTGTTTTGTAGTAACAAAGTTTCGTAGTAATAAATCTGGTCTTGTCGGAGATCTTGTATTTTCATTATTATTATTCATCCTTTTAAATTGTATAGAAAATACATGTGTGGGATGAGCAGCAGATTAAAGTTTTAGGGTTGACTTTCTCTCCTACATCTCTCATCAGACTCATGATGATGATTCAATCAAGGATTAAAATATGATGTGCTAACTCGATCCTGTATCCATCAGTGGAGAGAAAAGTGTAACCAAGGTCTGGTTTGCACCCTTCATTATCAGTCCATACACACAGGTTATTTAATAAACCTAAAAAGTAAAATTGCATTTATTCAATTGCTGCAAAAATGCTTCTTAATAATAAATCTGAAACTGTTACCACTATGACTTGAGTTATATTTGTAAGGAAAATGCATTCATGGGAGGCACAGCTGAGTGGATTGGATAGTCGGTTGTCCCCAAATGTGCTCATGCTAGAAGGGTGGTTCTACTATTGACTCTTATTTGCTAATCTCTGCTGCTCATTTCACAAGTATATCTTCTTTACAAATCTAAAGAGAACTAAACCGTCCAACAATAGAAGAATTGTTGCCAAGAAGCATTTTTACAACAAAGAAACGATCCAGGAAAACATAAACTTCTTCACTTTTTATGCTGAATTTATTTTCCTCCTTTCAAGCATCTTCAAACCCAATCTGATCCTTTCATTTGCTTTTTTTTAATGACAGGGGAAGTCTGGTGACCTGTAAACACGCCACTAATGTAGCAGAAAAATTATTAAACACTGGCGTCTGGAGAAAAAACATGAGGTTGTTGGATTAGAGTTGATAAAATGAGGCATGGGAAGGTTGAAGGTATCAATTAACAATGTTATTCTGGTCTAACCAGACATTTATTCATTTTTCTGTAACTGAGAGGTCCGAAACAAAATAGACACGAATATTTTGCAAAATACAAAACACAAATACATATAACAAATTTAGCAAAACACAAACCCAACATTTCAGAAAGCATGAACACAGACACAACAATGCAACAAACTCAGAGTCACGTTTCAAGAAACATAAAGCAGAAAACACAAGCAGACAAAAACAACCTTCATGCTATCCAAGCAACAAAACCAAAAGTGCAATCTTTTCCAAAACATGACAGAAAAAACATCAATCTTCCATAAAGCAATAAAAGAAAAATTCAATATTCCACTAAACACCTTTTATATTAGAAAAAATCTTGAACAATGAGAACCAAACGGGCCAGAAATGTTTTTAAGACAATTTTTATTTTGTTTTTACAGCTTTTCAAATGAATTTTTGTAATTTTTCTAAAAAATATTTATTCTCAAATTTTGTTTTCTCCTTCTAAAAAAAAGCTGTGTAGATGTCAGAATCAGGATGCTGATGGGCCGAATGTAGTGTCCATCTGTTTTCTGTTATGCCTCAGCAGCCCGAACCCAAAGAAAACTCAGAAAGATCTCAGAACTGACAAGGTAATGATTTTATTGGAAGAATGACTCTGCAGAGACTTTTCCATGAAGATGGGAGGAGATGACAGGTGAGTTTCCTCGAATGATATGGTGGAGAAGATGGCTGAGTGGTAACAAGTACCAGCAGGGTTATTGGAAAAGTAACAAGGTCCATAATTAGGGAGAGGGGCATAGGATTAGTCCGTGATCTGTAAACTTTATCCAAGAGATGTTCCAGCGTTCCAAAACCATAAGACTCACAAAGCAGGGCGAACAATACCAGACTGGGGGAAGACAGGCTTAGAGTCCAGAATAAGAAACACTGGTCATTCACAGGCTAAACGGAAAAACCACAGGCAACAGCTGGATGTGCACAGAATGAGGCTTTCATGATATGTCGGAGAAGAAAAGGAAGGCTACTGCTTAAAGGGAGCAGGAGAGGTGGTGATGTATTCTCTGGTTTGCATCATGTGATTGCACACAGCCAATCAGAGTGAGGAGACAGCTGAGAGTATAAAGGG
>JBBBVT010000025.1:18846140-18859898 GCA_037177035.1 Craterocephalus eyresii | reverse complement strand
AAAGACAAAAATCATCTTTTACCGCAGTTTTGCGCAAATGTCGCTGCAAGTCGCTCTCTGTGTCTGCGCTGCAGCGCGGCTGTCTGCTTCTCCTCTCCTATTGTGTAAAAATCATAATTTCTGCAGCCGATCAGCTTTGCTGCCATTAGTACGTCTCTGTTGTTGCGTTTGTTTATTTGTTTAAACCACAGTGGTAGGCGATATCAGCAGCACATAAATTTTGACGGGACAGGATGCCCCTCCTGTGACAGACAGAGGACACAACGGGGAAAAAAAACGAAGGTTCTACTTGCCCGGCAGCGATTTTTACTTGCCCCGGGCAATCGGGCAACCGTTAATGTCGGACCCTGGATTTAATCTCTTCATTTTGTAGTTTCCAGAATCCTGATGTAAGATGTATGTATTCCTTACAGAGAAAGGTATTTGGAACAAGACTTTCTGACTACTTTTGTTATGATGGCATCAAAGACAGAAATAACTTACACTTACAGTACATTGAGGAGGGTTTATCGGTCTGTAATTAACCAAAAATAATTGTAAAATCCTGATTATTTCTCATTGTGTCATCTGCAAATACAAACTCGTTACCTTTGGAGCTATGCGGACTCTCTTGGCTCCTCGTGAAGTATTCGGTTTCTGCATGGAGGAAGCCGGGGTGAAGGAGGCAGATGGGGTTGGCAGGTACACAGAGGAGGCGACAGGGAGCTGGATTGGAACGAAGTAGGACTCGGTTCGAGGCAGAAGAGGTTTAATCCTTCTCTCTGGGCACAGAGGAGACACTGACTCAGACCACCAGCTTACTGATATTTCATTTTGATGAACAGCTCTCTGTAACTCACCAGAAGTTGGTGTTTTCCTTGCTTCCAGAGCCATCCTCTTCTGCTGCTGTAAAGAAAACTTAAACGGTCACCAATAAACCAGCTTGGCAGCCTGACTGGGTTTGTACTATTAACAGTGTTTGGGAAGCACTCAGTAGGTTCTGTCTTTTCATGACTGTCCCTCTGGAGGAACAATGGACAGTTTTATAAATGCAAATAATTAATATTAAGCTTCACAGCAACTTCAGCCTCTCTCCTTCTTACATCACTTCTTCCTGCAATGAAAGGATATCTCCCGACCTTTGACCTCCAGGTGCAGCTACATTCTCTGGCTACAGAAACATTGGTTAATAAAGAAGTATCTGATGCTTTTCATTTTTCTGTCTTTTCTGTCTTTCAGCTTCCTGCTGACTGACTGCTGTGAAATTAGTTTGGAGAACTGAAAAAGAAAAAGAAGGGGGGATCAGTCTTACTTGGTGTGGTAATAAAAGCATTGGGCCAGAAGCAGGAGCTGCCATTGAGTCACAACCAGGCTATAAACAGAGGATGTGACGTAAGAAGCCAAACAAACACTTAATAAATAGAAAAACAGGGATTATTTCAGAGTGAAAATGATTCCATCCTCACCTTATACACCTGATCAAGAGTGAGGCACCGATTGGCTTCAGGACGGATAGTCCAGAAAAATATTTTACCATCTGGTGACGCCTCACGAACAAACATGTCATGCAGAGAAAGGTTGTGACGGATGGAGTTCTGCAATCAGAAATAAGCAAAGATGTTTCAGGTCACTCAAATGATCAACTACAAACATCTCACAAAGGAAGGTGTTAAACCAGCACTTCATCACCTTCCATCCTGGTTTGGCCACCTCTCGATAGTAAGGGAAATTGTCCTCAATCCACATGTAAATCTCTTTCAGCGTCATCTTCCTGTTCCTCCTGCTGTTGATTGCAAACTGGATCATGGCCATGTAGGAGTACGGGGGCCGCTCCATCAGCGGCTGCTGGATACTCCCTGCATTGGTATACATATTGTGTGCCTGAAAACAAACAGAACAAAAAACAAGACAGAAGCACATCTGAGCAGGTGGTGTAACTGTAGGAAAATCTGTGTGGTGGAAAACAACAACAACAACAACAAAAACACATATCCTATTAATTTCAAGCCACTGGATGTTTTAGATTTGAAAATAAAAGAAGGAAACAACCTGATATAGTTTAACTGTGAAGCAAATGAGGGACAACATTTGGAAATTTTCACATCTCAGTTGTCAAATTGGTGTTTTCTTGTTAAAATGTTTATTTTACTCTAAAAAAATATCCATAACTAGTCTAAAAACTGTGTGGTTGCATTTTAATGGCAGAGACAATCTGGTTCCATTACAGGGAGTTCTTAAGATTATTTTCAGTCCAAATACAGCGGTCATTATTGTAAATCACTCTGTGGTGACATTTAACGAGACCGAATGGTTAATGGACATTCTAAGACAAGTCTGAGATCAGTATTTCTGTCACACAAGCATTTGTTGACACATCAACACGAAATATCACAAGTTGGAGCCAAGACAGAGCAGCTGACCTGTGAAGTCTCTGATATTTGAATCAGGTTCTCCTTATTGCTCATCTGCTTTGCAGCTCCTGGTTCTAAGCCACATGTGCTCATTTTGCCCAACCACTGAATATTGGTGAGGCTGTCATCTAAACGGCTGCTGTTTGCATCCTTCATTACTGGTGAGAAACATGATTAAGAGCAGTCAAACATAAAAACACACTGCCACTTAGATATTATAAAGAGCAAAAACATTAGACGCTATCATTAAAGCATGACTGCAGGGCATAAAAATTCTGAGTCCTTACATGATTTGATTCCAGTGAGAGGTTTAGCTTCAGGAGAGTTGTGCATATGTCCTCCTCTCTCTGGCGGTCCAGCTGCACTCCTGGAACCAGATTCCCTTTCAGCAGCAGCCTGGCTAAGAGATCCACTGTCCTCGCTCAGAAGGATGAACTTGTTTGGACCCTGGGGACCACATTCTTTGCCTTTAGCAGTGAGGGCTCCGATGACGCTTTGCAGATCTGCTGTTTTGGGAATAACAACCACCTGAGTGTCACACATGGAAGGGTGATCCATAATGCGGATACCATCTGGGAAGCACTGAATGGCAGCTGGTTTTGAAGGCTTTTTGCAGTCTGGTGCACCATCCTGTACGTCAGATGGCGTTGATTCATTTTGAAAGAAAGGTAATTTTCTTCTTCTGAGGATGAGGGGTCTCCTTGGGCTCCGTCTCATGGTCAAATCATTCAAATATCCCTTGAACTTCACTGGAATTCTGAACAAAAGAAAGAAAAGTACCACTATTTGAGTCAATATTGAGCAAAATAATCTAATAATAAGATGGAAAATTTTGTTAGAAATCCTCTCGTTTAACATAACATAGTGTGTATCTCGCTATGCTAACTAGAATTACCGGTAAATCAACGTTTAAGCTGTTTAAAACTATACCGCTAAATAAAAACTGCTCCTATATAGATACACAAAGGAAGAAAACTATAACATACCGTTTTAGCAACACTTCTCGGAATGAAGTAAACTTCTACTTGTATTGTCTTTTTCAGCCCCGCAAATGCTTAGTTACACAGCCAAATATCGCTCGTTGTTATGTTTCCTGGTTACTAGCGCGTTTTAGACGTTACAGACTCCACAAACGTTAGCCAGTTTCATGTCTGCAGTTGCCGACGTTTCATTATGTAACGTTCTCTTGGCATGTAACCAGACTTCAAACACTTCCATACGCTAACGATAAAAAAAACCCTGATCTGATCGGGGGAGCTAGGATCTGATGACTAATCACACAACAACCGCATTATTACATTTATAAAACGTTTCGTTGCTTGACTTGAACTTAAAGCAGCGTTAAGCTAACGTTACAACCCGGCTATGTAGCTAACTGTCACCTAGGCGAGCTAACTACACTATTATAACAGGAAATCTTAAAAAACGAAGTCAGACCTTCATATTACTGCAATGTTTCCGCGCGGGTGGACTCCAACATGAAGTTGAACCTCTTGGTTCATATTCAATCCAATTAAAGATGGCGTGTTATGTTTACAAACAAATTTTATTTAGTGTTATTTACATGTCGACTAGTGGGTGAAGAGCGGTTTTGAATTTTGGCGCTGTGGGTGTTACCTCCGTCACTTTGGTCACGTGGTAAAGCATTATCCAATGGTAGCAAGACAAACAAAGCAGAACTGATCCGCTAGGTGGCGGCAACGCACACGTATGCTGGTTCGCCGTTCACTAAGCAAAAGCAAAGAATAAGAAAGGAAAACCGGGAAATTGAAAGAAACAACACGGAAAATATCTAAATGAAGCGAAGGACTTATAACCAGGATAACTTAATTTTGATTAGTACACTAAAAGCATGTAAACTCTTACCAAGCAAAGGATCCCAACATGGTACGTCGAGGAAAACATTCAAATAATTACTTCCTTTTGTGGACATTTGAACTGCAAACAGCCTTGACTTGTTGGTAAAAGTTAGATATTGTAATCGACGCATATGCTGCTGTGTTTTATTCTAATCTCAGCAGGTGTTTGGGAATGATTTACTATATTGATGCCTCGCAAAGTTGCAAAGACAGACAAGCCTGCCCTGCTGTTCCTGGAGCGGCCAGTGTGTGGAGCCAGACTCCCAAATGCGCCTGAGGTCCGAGCTGCACTCAACCCCAAAGACTTTTTCCCAGAGACACAAACTCAGAACAGCTCATCTTTTAATTCTTGGGTGAGTTATCTATTTAAAGAATAGTTCAAGTTTAATTCAGCCCTTTTATCAGATTATTACCCTTCTATCTAAGTGGTTATTTAACAAGTCTGCAGTTAAATAAATAGGTGTCTACTACTTGGTTGAAAACTACAACAGGCATCAGAGTTGATTAAATTAGGTTTGTTTTTGTGAGATAGAGAGCAACAGAAACTTACATCTGTGCATCACTTAAATAACCATGATCTGCACCTGTGAGATCTGTGCTGATGCAGGGGATTCAATATTTCAATATTTCAATCTTTTAGGTGAACCCTGAATTCAACTGCACAGCTGCACCTGCCCCTGCAGTGAGGAGAGGGAGGAGAAGATGCCAATCTACCACAAGCATCCTTGACAACTGCAGTCAGCTGTCCAGAAAGAACAGCGTCTGCAAATTCCCCTCCTTATCATTTCACACTGGGTCATCAGACCGGTCTCGTAAACCAAAGAGTGCATGCACAAAGAGGGTTGGAGAGTGTACTGTGGCATCTGATGTCAGAAATCAACCACGGGGATCACGCCAAAATGAAAGGACACTTTCAAAAAAGTGCAAAGATACATCAAAGAGGCAGCTGGGGAAAAACAGAAAAAACACTGCTGAGACATTTCCTGCTGCATCCAACAGATGTTTGGAAATTCCAAAGATGCCATCTCCAGATGTGACAGAGAGATGCAGAATTCCAGCAGATGGCGTTTCAACACCTACGCCCAATGGGTTTGGCACCACTGAGGTCAGCAGTGTTGAGCCACCACCTGATGTGGACACTCCAAAAATAAGGCATGAAGGGAGCAGTTGTCCCTCCTCTCCGTTTGTACATTTACTGGTGGCTCAGCCATGTACACCACCCTGTAATCAACCATCTGATATTTTAGTAGCTGATACCCCAGAGAGGGATTATGGGGTCAAGGTGACATGGAGGAGGAGAAGGGGTTTGATGTTGATGTTAAAGGAGAGGGGACATCTTTCTGAGTCTGCTACACCAATTCAAAGCATAGATACTTCATAAATTATGTTGTTAATCAGATACAATTCTGCCTTGTCCTTTTTAGTTACTAATGTTGAGAAAGTTAAAGACTACCTGGCTTGTATCACATGCTCAAAAATCAAAACCCAAATAAACATTTGAACCACATGTATCAGAATATCAAGGGTAGTCTGAAGCATCTTGTCATGCAACTAGGCTGCAAAAGAGGGGAGAAATAAAAGTATAAGCAGAAACATCTAAGTCATTGGTTCCTTTTTTCTAACACAACAGGGGAGTTAATGTTCCTGTGGAAATTTCTATAGGATTCATCTTTTAAAAATTCTATACAAACATAAATATACATTACTGGTCACTGCAACTAATCAATGTATTTTAATGTCAGGATAATTTATTTCTTGCTCTGTCGCTTCTTTGAATTTAATGAGATAATGGTGGGATACTGTAATATAAAAAATAAAATCAATCAACGCCTACGCTCTGCCTCGCTTTAAAGCAGCCACCAATCACGTTCCACCTAAAGACACGAATGACCAATAGCAGCCCCCGTTCTTTGCACGCTCGGTAACCATGGACAGAGTAACAGAGTTCTCCACAACCGCGTCCACAAAAAGTGCTCTACCTCTCATGAGGTTTTTTCCTTAGCAACCGGGGATCAACATGAGTTATTACAGCATAAGGTGAGGAAAATGCATATTGCTGGCTCGCGTGTGTGTACGGCTGATGTTTTGCCGACTGTGGAGCGAGAAGCGGAGTCGTGCGTTACCATTTTGTTTGGGAAAACTTAACTGTCGCCCATAACTTTTAATAAAGCAGCATCAAAGGCTGAGGCAGCTAGCGCTAGCTTCTAACGGTAATAAGCTAGCTCTAACAAAACAGCTGGCAATTAAAGTCAAGTTATAGTGAAAGCTTTGATTTTTACTGAATCTGACAAATATTTTACTCCCGGAACGACAATCTTGCCAAGCGAGGAGGCGATGCGTAACATCGCAAAATCGCCTCAGACATCATTGACGAGCTAAAAGGGTCGAAAAGAGAAAACAGAAACATTAACAACATTTAGCTAAGGTTTTCTATTAATGTTTAGATTTTATAACTGCGTTAGTACAACCGTGGTGTTCGGGTAGATTAATCAGTTTAGAAAAAGATGAGCGAGCTCATCATATGTTGTACATTAACGACGATCTGTGCTTGTAGTTAGGTTTTTACATAAATCTGTCTGTGGAGTACTTTTTTTCTTAAAACGCATCCATGTCCGGGCTAGACATGCTGTTTTGCCCTTTATTTAACAAAAAATCCAAACCATAGATTGGTGTCTGATAATTTACGGTATAAGCTGATTTTCTTCCTCACAAATCTCACCAGATCTGAGTATAGAAAAGTGTGTAAGGAAGGAAAATCTGCCGCTGTCATGTCTGAACATGCCCTCACCCCCCCCCCCCCCCTTTTCTTTTTATTCTTTTGTGTCTGAGAGTTTGGGAAAACATGAATGTGTGGTTCATCTTACCTTATCAAAATGATTAACTGAGAGAAAATCTGTAGGATTTTTTTTTTCTTCAACGAAGACTTGCTGATGTTTAATCTCAGACACGATCTTCTCATGCTACATACTGTTTTATGTTCGTTTTTATTATTATCATGCAGCCCCATCTTGTGTCTAACAGAGTATTTGCATTTGTCTGTGCATGGTTAGAGTTATTTTGCACTATTTCAAATGTTGGAGCAGTGATCTTTCATCTTTCACTTTTCAGGGAGATAAAGATCAAAGTCACCACCGCCCTTTCCTGTTCCTGTCCCAGTCTGATCATTTGATTTGTAGCAATTTCTAAACTGCTCTCCCCTACGGTAAATGTTACAGTAGTCTCGGTGTGGAGCTTTTTCCTTCAGAACTGCCTTGCCTTGGTCTCATACATCCAACAAGGTGATGGAAACCTTCCTCAGAGATTTTGCTCCATATTGACATGAAGCATCACACAGTTGCTGCACATCCATGATGAGAATCTCCCGCTCCACCACATCCCAAAGGCTGCAAACATCTGTCTCCCCCCAGATGTTTGCAGCTTTGGGAGCATTCTGGATATTGTGTCAGTCTATTATGAACAACAGCAACAAACAAATTCCTGACCAGCACACCAGCTCTGTCGGCTAATTCGGTTTACATATGTTGTTGAATTAAATTGTATGAGTATGATTCTTGGTGCTTTTCAATATCGCCAATTTTCCCTTTAGTGTTTATCTTGAATATTTACTCCATGTTCTGGTGACTACTGAGTCACTTGGCAGCTTTACGCAGTTTCAAATCCCAACGTGTGCATGCTGAGACCACACATGCGAGGAAGGACAGTTTTCATAACAGCATCTCAAGTCGCAAACACCGCTTACATGACGACAGTGAGAACGGGAGGCTGGTTTGTGATTAGCTTAGTGAGGGGTCATGTCTGTGTTGAACTAATGTAAAGAGCATTTGTGTCCTCATCTGCTTGGCATGTGAATACCCCCCCCCCCCTCCCATTTTAACTTACTGTTTATTGAGTCCATATGATATTGGAATAAACAAGCCTTTGGATATTGAATTAGATGTGTTTTTGCTGGCTGTCCATTAGACTGCGGTTTGTTTTAGCAACTGGAAGCACAGCTTGTGGTTCAATGGTTTTTCCTGGAATTTAATGCTTAAGAGTTTTGAAAAGCATTTATGGCATTTGTTGCGTAAACACTTTCCCCTTGTTGAGTGCTACAGAACCAGATAAATTGGACCAAGGTAAAAGATATTGCTAAGCATCCATGAGGAATAAGGCAGTGCTCCTAGAAATCAGCTTGCATTTCTTCACTGTTGTCTAAACAAAGCAAAGCAACATTGTCAGAGAACAATGCGGGGAGTGTGTTGCTTTGGGTTCCCTTGGGAAGCAGCATTATTATCAGCTCTTACAGTTTATTTCCATCATTTGTTTTGTGCTCAATAATTACTCCCACCGGTGACTGATTCCCCTGCTAATCAGCCATTGACTTATACCATTTTACAGCTGTCTCTCTGGACAAACATGCACAACACAAACTTTCTTTTCTCTGTGATTTTTTTTTACTCTCACTCTTGTAAATAGGCACAGAAAAACAAATTAAAGTCTCTGGTCTTTTAGCAACTAGATCAAGGTCCCTATTTTATGTTGGGTTTTTTTCTTTAGAAAGAATAATCTATATATTTGATTTTTATGGAGGTACAGGTTGTGCTGTTGTGTATTTCAGTGACAGACTAGTAATGTTGACTGGGTGTTCATATTTGAGAGGGATTTTGACCATTTAAAGCTCAATAAATTCCCTGTATTGCATGCAACAGGCATGTCAGGCTGTGCTTCTCTGGTTTGATATATGCCGTCTGTCCTTCTGAGTCAGAGGAAATGAGCTACAACTGATTGCAAAGCCTCTCAGAAAGTTACTGGAAGATGGTTGGGGAGTACTTCCCTTATTCCATTCAGTGTCAGAGCTGGACATTTACAGTATGTGGGGGGGCGGGGAGTTGGTAAGCCATACCAGGTCATACCTTATAAAGTAAATGATTGTGTTCCTCTTTTTAACGCGTCTGTGATGACATAAAAACACATTTTCCATCACCTGGATCGCCAAGCAAAAATATTTGCATGTAACAAGTAAAAAAAAAGTCCATAAAAGGTAAGTTGGTTGGTTTGGGTGGAGTAGGTGGTGCTTGATGTGATAGGGGGATCAGTGACTGGTTCACTGCCTGCTGCTGATTGTGGACGGGATCCTTGTGTGGCTGACTCCATGTTGGCTGAGGTCAGACTGAGTCAGAGCTGTCCTTCCTCTCCTCCATCTCCTTTTTATCTTCATTTTTATCTCTCTGTATAAAATCTGACTGGATATTTCTCCACATTTTAACACTGTAGCTTATTTTAAATTCAACTAGCAACACTAGCCTTTAAATACTAACTTGAATGCTGAGGTACTCATTAAGCATTGCTTCTATTTCATTTTCAGCTCCGATGTGAAAATCATAACTGAGATGATGTGCAGTCACTGATACACTTATTGGAAACTTAATTAACCATGAATGCCGTTTCCACTAATGGCCGTGGGTTGGTTTGTGTTTCAAAATTCTAAAACTTTCCATAAAAGTGCAGCCATATGGCAGTATTTTAAATGGACTTGGCATGTTTACATGTGCACATTTCCTTCTCCTTATAAGTCTGAGAAGTGTATGTAGAAGTATAAACTTATATGTCTCTACTCCATCAGTATAACACCAATCAGTTTATCAGTTTTTTTAGCTTAAGATCAGGACTTCAGTTGGATTTTTCTCTTCACCCATTTTTACTTTTTAAATAGCAACAATAGGAGCAATAGGAGTGAAAAAGAATCACTTCGGTCTATGTTCATGCGGTCATTCCTGCTTTCTGAACTTGGCCGACCTTCACATCTCCACTTCTCCCTCTCTCTCTCCGTCCCTGGCTGATCTTTACAACACCCTGACATTCAGCACCGTCTCCTTCATACCTGTCTGTCGCTGAATCCCCGTACGTTGCTTGAAGTGTGAAGTCATGGTAACAGCACAAGCCTGGCGACCTCATCCTACCTCAGCCCCGAGTGGCTGCTACTCCCATGGGTGGGACGGCTGTGTAGCTACTCTTCCACAGTGAAATTTCACAGAGATCCTCTGCTCTGTCTGTCGGGCAGGACTGCACGGAAACTTTGACCACAAGTAAATGAAGGTTTCTGTGATAGCATAGGACGGACGTGGACTACATTCCTGCATTTGCATCAATGGACACGGTCAAGCCTGAGCCCGTGTACAGTCGCTGGTCGTACAGGTAGCTGCACCTACATCTTTATATTTAAGTGTTATTTTGTGCTATTTTATCTGCATGCAAACACTGAATTTGGTAAAAAAGAGATCATAAGAAACGATCATTTTTATTTGTGTAAAGAAGCAGTGACCTTTGGCAGACGTGAGATCAGCATTACTATGTTTCTTCCAGTCATGGCCCGATCACTGTCCTGCAGTCAAACTGTGCCTCTTGCTCATGTTTCTGCCACCATGTTGTTACTTATTCAGAACATGAGGCTGTGACTGTGTTTGCTGTAACCAGAGTCGGCGATTTGTGTCTTTTTTTCCTTGTGTGCTGTCGGCTGCTCTATCAGAACACCCACGTAACTAAAGATGCTCTTAGGAATGCTTATCCAACCCGTTATAGGGACTGTAAAAAACATTGTCTTCGCGTTTTCGGATGTTTCTTCTTGTTTGGATCAGCTGCGACCAGACAATAGATCCAAAACTCTTCATACATTATTTCCTAAAAAGCTGCAGTGCTTTATGGATTTTACAGCATGATTAAAGAAAGTCATTTCTGTGGAACTAAGAGGGTTAAAACTTTGTTCGAGGAAACTGGGACAAAGATTTATGAGACGTATTCACTTAGCAGCACAACACCAAATGGACTTAATGATGCCTTCCATCTTTGTGTTTCTTGACTTGATATTGTTTATTCAGAAGTGTCTGTTGACTATTTAATGCCATAATAGAGAAAAGTGCTACGCAGAGAGTGGTTTGTGTGATTAGCATCATGGTATGAACTAGATGAGGGGACTGATTAAGTGAAGTTGGCAGCTGTGTGGCATCTAGAAATGTTGTATTTATTGTGTACTTATCCGACTAGAAGACACTTCCTCATTTAGGCATTGAGATGTGATGCTTCCGTTTTGTCATTTCATCTCTTCTTCTGCAATAATTTAAAAATCATTACATTTAGAATAGGGGTGCAACAATATATGTAATCGTACCGAACCATGTCTGTATCAAACAATATAAAATTATTTATGAATTTGTCCTCTGATGATGTGTTCAGGGTTGAAAGCTTTCACTGAAGCAGGAGTCATCCTAACAGAATATTTTCTGTCATTTATTGTTCATATTACCTGATAATTGAAAAATCTGAAGGCCATCCATCATTTTAATAGATTACAACATATGTTTGAAAAAAACTTCACTAAAGTGTTTTAACAAATGTTTGTAATTAGTTTGAAAAATACAGGTTAAAAAAGGCATTAAAATTAAGTTTTTTGTATTGCAAAAATATTGAACTATGACACAAAAGTTTTGAACTGAACTGTAAATTTTGTGTATTGTTGCACCCCATAATTTAAATGTAAACAAAATAAAACAAAGAAACATACTGATAAGACTTAGGGATGTTTCAATGCTTTTTTTGTTCTGATACTGATACATTGGGTTTAAGCATCTGCCAGTACCGAGTACTGATCCAATGCTTGTGTTATTTTATTTGGAGTGCTTTATATTTACAATTTAAATAAATTCTATTAGTATACACTTTGATTTTTTTACTATTATTTAATGGCCACAGAGCTGTTTTTATTATTGAGTAGATCAACTCAAATAAAATAATTTCTATTTAAAAGATTCTTGGATTTTTTTTTTTAACTCTTAGACTGCTGGTACTATCAATGTTAATTCAAAGGATTAATGAAGCTGAGGCATGCAGCTCTGTGCTGATATATTGCACATTACAGTAGCAGTCACTAGCACTAATGCTAAATGTTACCAGAACAGACTCATGTGCTTCTCCACCGGCCAATTCAAACTCAAATTAAAAAGGTTAAACGACTGTCTAAAAAAAATGCCTTAATAATCCAGAAATGCTCAAAATAAGTTTTCATAAAGAAGCGTCATTATGAGAATGAGAACCAAAAACTGGAAATACTTCTGGTTATCATGGACACTGCTCGAGGAGAGAATCGTCACAGGCCATTTGCATGTGGTATAAGGGTGATAAACTGCACAACGCAGACGTAAATTGTTCATTTGTGAATGAGTTATAAAAGCTAAACTCTTGATATGGGTTATATGCTGCCTTCTTTTGTTAAATGTTAGAGCTGGGTTTAAAAAAATTAAAGATTTGGATCAGTTCAAATTTAATTGATCTTGCAGTATAGCGATTTATAAAACTCAGAAATAAATTTTTTATATATTTCCTTACATGGTGACAACAGTGACCCTGATGTTCAACAAGATCTTAGCATATACAACTAAAAGGCTGCCTATGTCGCTTCTCTCTCTGAGACAATGCCACATTCGGATCTTTTCATTTACCATTGCTTTACATTCACCTGTAAACTCTTTATCAGCTTCTCACCTCAGCACTTTAACTACGTACATGGGCTCTGCCATGTTCAACAAACCTTGAATGTTTTCTAAACAACAGGAAGTGACATTATCCTCATGGACTTAATCTGAAATAAATCGGATAATGGACTGGTATATGTAGACAGCTCTCTTTGGAATATTGTAGGAACTGCTTGTAGCTTCAGATCAGAATAGAGTAATCTGATTACTCCTCAATAACTGATTTCATGTAAACGCTTTCAGTTCCGAGAATGTGTTTTATTTTCAAGAAAAACTGGTTATGTTGCACTGAAATCTGTAAATGAATTGAAATCAGGCTTTTGGGAATCCAATCAAGTTGATTCAGGAAATAAGTGGTGATACCCAGCCCTATTAAAATGTGCTACAGCATGATTCTATAGGAAGTGTCTGGTTGCTAAACTGACCTGCCTGCAGGATGGGACTTTTAAGAATAATTGGAACTTCAAAGAGTGAGAATGAAGTCTTGTAAAATGTTCCTTGTCAGGAAATGATTGTTTAAAACTGGAGGAAGAAACACAAGCAAACACACCCATCACTACAACGGCATCACAGCTCCAAGTGCCACTGAGAAGGACGGGCAGATTATTCATCATGTCATATTTCTGCCAACATTTCCGCATAAACACACATTATTGTGCACACATTCACACAGATGTGTGACCCACGGCTGCCTGAGGAAATTTGCAGACTTTTAGCACATCTCCGGGCGTTGGCACGCCATCCGTCTGCCACTCGGCGAATCTTCGCAGCATCGTGGCAAAGGCCTCTAATTACGCGACTGGAGGTTTTTAATCAATTCTGATAGAGGTGCGCTGTTGTCACAGCCACCATCTCTATGGTAACCGTGGCGTAACACACAAGGAAGGGATAACGGTGGCGTGTCTGTCTCATGTCACCCAAGCTGTGATGGACTAATGAAACATTAATCACTCACAGCTGTTATGAGACTTCGTGTAACTAAGTTTCTGTGTGTATTCGTGTATT
>JBBBVT010000025.1:18833293-18846040 GCA_037177035.1 Craterocephalus eyresii | reverse complement strand
CCTATCTATCATAAAATTAATCATGGTTGATGACATTTTCTCAGCCCCTTAACAGTTTAAAGCATCTGATATAAAATAAAAGACATTGTCTTTAGATTTGACATGGTTTACTGCTGGCTTTTCTGAGCATCACAATGATTAATTTTATGATTGATGTTTTGTAAACTTATTTCCTCATTTAACTTTCCATGTGTCCTTTTTTTCTGGTTGTGCCCTCTCATCTGAAGACCCTCCAGCTCTGCCAGCTTCTCCTCCAACTCAACATCAAGGTACAACAACACCCACAACACATTTTAGAAGCTCCATTAAGTATTTTAGTGTTTTTATATTTATTAAAATACATTCAATTAGTCAGAAATCACTGGGATCATCATTTCACCCAGTCCAAAGTAAAATGTTTTTCTTAATAAATAAATAGATTCACTATTCACAATATCAAAGATAGCTATTACTTAATTCATAAAAATGCGAGGCAAATAAGAAAAGCACTCTGTAAATAACAATGACAATATCCCTAACTGATGAACTTTGAATAGTGTGAGTAGAGTTTTTTTCTCAGCTGAACTGGTTGATTTTCGTTAAATTAAGATGTGCTACGGTTCTAATCTGACCATGTTCACTTTCATGCCAAACCTTAAAGCCCCACAGTAACATGCAAACGGCTCGTCACGGGGCCTTCAGCCAACTATTTCCCCACCGGCTGAAGTGACATTTTCTTGTGTAATTCAGAAGTCACTCTCCTGTTTTTACGGTTCCATAATGGCCTCCCAGGGGACCCTTCTGCCCGCCAGTAGCAGCAGTAAGGACACTTAATGAAGGATTCATTAGTGATGATAGGACACTGACAGAAGGTGGCGATATCATCATTCAGTACCTACTGGTGACTGATGGACACGGAAAGATCTCTGACTAGTTTATTTAACACAGAGAACAGAAGCCTGATGTGAAGATGTCTCATCCCATCCGTCAGTTCATCTCAGCAGAGCATGTCTTTTTTTTGTACAAACAAATACATGAACAATGTGACATTGGCATTATTGACATGTACACAACGACATCACTTAATAGGGGGATTAGTGCTGCTCCTATTTAACTCTTGAAACGTACAGTTTTTCATCATCTGCAGTTTAGGATGGAACATAAAAACCAAAGAGGGGCAGCGCTGGCTGAACATTTCTTAATTGACAAGAGGGGGAAACAACAAAACCAAACCATACAGGTTTATACATTACATAATCAAACACATTTCTCCATTTAACCAGATTTTACAGCCATTCATTTAACATTGGATCAAGTCAGCATTTGGGACAATAGTATCTGCAAGATTTACATGAATAATCACTGACATTAACTTGAAAACATTTGCCCAGAATAATTTAACTGCTTTGAAAAGCCGTAACATATGTAAAAGATTTCCTACTTGTCCACATTTACACCAGCAAAGATTGGAGGTATGTGGGTCTATTTCTTTAAGTCTAGAGGGTGTAATCTAAGCTCTATGAATGATTTTAAGTTGGATTAGCCTAAATGTAACTGATTTGGAGGAAGCATTAATGTTGTGTCAAATATTTCCCCACTCTGCAGAAGTCAGTGTAACCCCCAAATGTTCCCATTGCGACTCTGTTTTGGAGTTTCTGTTTGGGGGAGAGAAGAGCAGCCACTTATAAAAGCCTAAGACTCTGTTTGTTGATAAGAATTTAAGTTTTCATGTCCCGTCATTTAAAGATTTACTCCAGAGGGAGTGAGCACGGAGAAACGAGCGGCTGCAACCTGTACATTACATCCCTGACTTGTATGTACTTGGATGTGTTTGACACTCAGAGCTTGTGTAGGTCTCTGAGTCAGATCTGACGACGGCGACTTCTGCTGTTGTCCTGCTGTCTCCTCACCGTTACTAAGCACCGTGGGCCCAGTCCCTTCAGATAATGTCCAAGGCCTCCTTTCAGACTAAACAATGCTTGTTTTTCATCCTTTTCTCTTTCCTCTAAAAATCGATGTCATAGATTGAGTCATGCCGTGTAATCACCCAGGTTGAGCTTTGCTCTGCGGTCGCTGACTTGACTTGTCTTTTACAGAAACAACTGTTTAAAGAGGCAGCGTCCAACTAAAGCAAAGGTCAATGACAGAAAAAATTAATATTAAAATTGTTACTACTGGTATCTAATCACCTGGCTAGGAACATTGTTTTTGTTGTCTTAGAATATATAAACCAGAGGCAGTTTATCATGCCGAAGCATTCAATTTGATATATTTTTCAATTATAACAGAATCAGATGTGGGTTTAAAAGGTTTTATATTGTGACGTTATCACCTGCCCTGCCTATACCTATAAACGTCATTTATGATGTAACTGGTGTGATTAGAAAACATACGATCAGTTCCTATGCATGTAGAGATGTGTGTGAAATCCTGCATGATGTTTTCTGGTTTCCTCCTGCAGCGGTGTTGAGGATGACAGCGCCAGCCTGATGCAGCAGAAGCTGGAGAAACAGGTGGGGAATTCAACTTTTCTACTTTTGCTTTGTTTGGTGCAGTTGTTTGTCAGTCTCAGTTCACGTGCAAACGGACGATCCAGTGGACCAAATACGATGTTTTCCACGATAAAGCATCAAGAGGAAGAAGGAAGTGATGAGGAGCATTGTTTGGCTAGGAGGAAAAGCAAGGTCAACAGCATGTGTTAGAAGATACTGAGGTCAAAACAACAATGAAAAGATTGGAAAATGTCTCATGGATAGAAATGGAGTAACAATCAGCGGTATGGTACATCTCTGGTGTATACTGTTTATTTGCAGTGAAGGAGCTAGAAAAAAATTCCCTCTTTCAAGAATCCCAGTTCTCTTCTTCTTCCTGCCGATCAGTAGTTTTTTTTTGGGGAGCATCAGCAAGCGGTTGTTTTAGCCATGTGACGCTGTCCGAGCGGTTTGGTTTGCTAGTCAACTCCAGTTAGAATGCAAACCAAAGGAAGGTGTGAAATTTGGGAAATGCCTCCCCTACCGAACCCAGCCCCCCATGAATGCCTCCATATTCCCCACATCGCTCCCATATTCCATCACTCATTCCTGAGTGTCTGTGAGGGTCTTTATCCTGAACCTCTGGAATCTGTTCTCCACTATCTAACACATTAGGCAGAGGGAAAGCAGGAGAGCTGATTTCACAGGGAGTGGAGGATTTAGTGTGAGGCGCCTGCCTGCCTGTGTGTGTGTATGTGTGTGTGTGTGTCCTATTGTCCCACTGTGGCCGACTTGTTTCAGCTCAGTCCAAACAGCCTCTCTGGAGAGTCATTTCCGCTCATGTACCTCACCAGGACAAACATACTGTCTCCAGCGACAGAAACAGGGAATAAAGGTGGAAAACCTACAAAACAAGTTCATATATTTCCTTCCATTCTTTCCCACATCTCTTCATATTCTCTGACTGCCTCACTTAGAGCACACCTCCCTGCCTCTCTTCTTTCTCCCTGACTCTCTCCCCATATCGCTCGCCTGTTCGGGTTTTAATGACTGCTCATTCAGTTAGCAACAGTGGCTGCACACACACACACACACACACACACAAATACACACACTCTAGGCGCTTGGTATTTGGCCGAGAGGACCACATCATGCAGAAGAGGCCGTTAGTTTATTGATTCTCAAAGTGGGCTCCAGAATGAGGGGCGTAGAGACGTGCCCAGCGAGAGTGCCGTCCATTCAGGGGACTTAATTCTTCATCTAACGGTTGGACAAATGGGATCTGTGAACAGTTTTGGGCAGACCATTTGTTGATAACAATGGATCGGGTCTGTATCCTCTATTTTTTCTCACATATGCATTTAATGTTTTATATATGTGTGGATAAAAGCTTGTTCCTGTGGGAAGCACCAGTTTTCTCTCTTTATAATTTCCCTTTTCTTTTTGTTATCACCACAAAGAAACTCTATGCAAAGACATGTCTATACGTTTTAAAATCAAGCTTTAATCTATAGCTGTATTTTTTCCAATGTTTTGGTTAACACAGGAAAGTCTGTGAATGCCTCAGTGAAGTCACATCCTGATGTGTAAATGCCAAGTTCTCAGCCTTAAAACAACTGAACTGGAATCATATAGCTTTCTGCAGGGCGAAGATTTGTTCATTTGTCTTAATTCAGTTTTTAATTTTAAAAAAACCTTTATTTTTTTGTTATTTACACTTAAATTTCTGCTAGTCTGCCAGCAATAAACAGTATCACTTAATTCAACAATTTCTCAGAAACTGTAGTGCGTAACTCTGGGAGAAGGTATAATGGATAGTTTACCTTTTAAATGCAAAAATCATTTTTAAATGACTTTTTTTTTTTTTTTTTTTCGTTTTTGTTAGATGAGAATATTTAAAACAAAATCTCACACAAGCATTTTTCAAACAACCATAAGAGCAGTAGTTGTCATGCTGGAGGGAAAAACAGATGTGTTAGCATAATGATGAGGAGCTATGGAACGCTTTTTTTGTCCGCTACATATGAGATGAAGCTTTCTGGTCTCTTCCAGCTCACTACACAGCATCACTTAACTGGACTTGTTGTGCATTTGGTACACTAATTAACGTACTTGCATAATCCATGGGCTGCTCTGACCATACTGGGGAGGGGGGTGTACATGACCACAGTGAGTTTTCTGGAGGACAGTACATCAAACCACAAAACCTTATTCACACCAGTTCTGTGAATTCTTCAGGCCTAAGTCCCAGTTAACCGCTGATCACAATTGGGTGGATTTGACACGGCTCCCAAATTGACCGAACTTTGGCCATTTAATGTGAATTTTTTCCTCTCTTTTGGCCTGTTTTGTTGTGCGACTCATCCCAATGTTGACTTCACCTGCATTTGACTGTTTTAAATAAGATGGACCCGTTTCTTCTTTTGGGTCCAAAGAGGATTTCGTCCTTGTTATATGGACTTTATTCTGTAATTTGTACTGTTTAGCTGATACGGCAAGTACCAGAAGTATTTCTATGCCATTTTATACATTTCTTGTCCCCAGATGATCAAATAGACAGTTTTTGTTTTCATTTGACAACTCAAAGGATTAAAGGGTAGTTTTCCTCATGCATGGTACAGCCTGTGGAATATATTCAAAGAAGGGTCTGTGTTCCTTTTGTTTGAAAACTATTTATACAACTTTGACATCCAGGATGCTGTGTGCATGCTAGCAGGTGTATGTAAATAAACATTTTGAACTCACACTGGCAGATTCAGCAAAGAAACGCTAGAAACACAATTATTACGGGAAGCAGGAAAAGCTAAGGAGAACAAAAGAAGAGCAAGAGATAGGGCAAGAGTTGAGAAAATACTTTTTTTTTTACTGTTAGGAGAGGCTCACAGTACAGGTAGGATGCAAGATGGATCCTGAATTAGCTGTTGATAGGGGTTGCATCAGTGAGAAAATAGTAAGAGTTGAATAGTGTCTCTTTATTCAAATATTTTTATTCAGTCATCTAAGCGAAATAATATCGAATTATGGACAAATTGTGGTTCTTGTGGTAGTTAAATGGGATTCATTTAATGGTAATACTGGAAAATATGTGTTCATATACAATGTAAGGACCAGTTTAAATATGAATTAGTTTTATCGATTTAGAAATAATGTCATTGATCAATTATGTCCATGCCTAACCGTTACAGGTCAATCTAAATCCACCTTCTCTAAACTTGTGAATACACGTTTATCTATTTTTTCTTAAACACGCTGTTTTCGAACAAGGGAAAAATGCATGTCTGAACCATGAATGGACCTTCAAATGTCTTGGTTTAATGGCTGCTTGTATCTTAACATGTTTTCTTCATCTTCCTGTGCATATTTAAACATCATCTGACCACAACCCCACCTAACACATGCCAAGTAATTTTACATTATCTGGCCTACTCACCATGGTTGATAGATTTTTTTTCAATAAATTGCTTGAGATAGATCAATTATTGCTTTATTCTACATAAATGCCCACATTTATTGTATAATATTTATGTAACATTAGCTTTTTAAAAAAATATTAATTCCACCCAAAAGTTGATCATCTCAAACATTTTGTGGGAATTATTATAGTGCCACCAGGGGGCAGAAGAAACTTTATGTACAGTATCCTCCTTGTGGTTTATTGACTCTTCTCCAATGTTAAATGGATGCATTTTAACATGTGTATAACTCTTTTTCTATTCCCATAAAAGTAGGAATTGTGTATTCCTGCACATTGTCTGAAACTCTGTGCCGTCTGTTTTTTTGCAGAGAGCACTGCTGGAACAGAAGCAGCGGCGGAAACGTCAGGAACCGCTGATGGTCCAGCCTAACACAGAGGCTCGGCCCCGGCGCACCAGGATGCGGCGCGGTGAAGAACAGGCCCCGCTGGTAGAGTCTCAGATCAGCATTGCCAGCGATGTCATCATGGATGGTAGGAAAGATGATTAAGCTATTTAAGTCTCATGGATCTAGTTTTGCACAGAAGAAACAGATTTATTTATGTATTATAAAGTACGTCACGTACAGTTT
This sequence comes from Craterocephalus eyresii, assembly GCA_037177035.1. Classification (NCBI taxonomy): domain Eukaryota; kingdom Metazoa; phylum Chordata; class Actinopteri; order Atheriniformes; family Atherinidae; genus Craterocephalus; species Craterocephalus eyresii. Next base: position 18,839,546 of record JBBBVT010000025.1, on the reverse strand, counting down.
TTCATCATCTGCAGTTTAGGATCGAACATAAACTTCAAAGAGGGGCAGCGCTGGCTGAAGAACCGCTCTAAAGAGTTATTTTTTAGATCAAGCTTCCTGCCACCGCTGCTCAGGGTGATACATGAGAGACAACAAAGGAAAGGCTAAAAAAGTCAGGAACACTGCAGGCTGCTTTTTCATTCCTGTGTATTTATAGTAGATCCCATCTAAGTAGGTTACATAAGTTAAGTTATACTTTCACAACATTGTTTTTTCAGTCTGGGTTTTTGATATATAAAACATTTTTAAAGAACTGTTCTTTTTTTGAAATTTTCATTTTGTGGTTCATTTAACCCCTTGATGCCTGGTCATTTTATTTTATTATAGTAAATCAATCAATTTTTTATCAACTGCCCCTCTCTAAATCAAAATGCAAAGATAGATGGTCTGTCAATCAGTTGCTTGAACATTAACTCTCAGTAACAACAGAATCAGCTTTCTGATATTCATTTATAAGTTACAAAATAGCCATCTTTCATCCACTTCATAGACTACATATTCTACGTTTATACATTTTCTTAAATTGAAAAATATTTACACACATCTTCAACTCTTGTGTAATGAATTTCACGATTCAATGCTGATGTTGGTGCCCTGATGATGTTAAGGGGCTGATTAACTTAAAACCCAAAGTGAGGAAGCCTCTCAGGACACCTCTGTGTATTGTAGTAGTGCATGCTGTGAAGTGACATGCACGCCTTCCAGTTAAGAGTTACAACAGCAATTTTAGAAGGCTGGAATATTTCAGCCACTTTGATTTGTTTGGAGTTCAACCATAAAGAATATTTGGCAGCAGTGTCTTAATATCTTTTCATAGTTTAATTTGATATTTGCTAAAAACAAACAGCTGTAGTTTGTAACTACTTCCTTCCCTTGTGGCAGGCATTGATGGCCCCGCAGCTTTCCTGAGCCCAGAAACTCCTGATCTGGGAATGAAAATACGAATCCTGTCAGTGAGCCAGACCCACCCTCAGTCCCCCAATTCCCTCTGCCAGCCCCCTTCTCAGCCCCTGTCCCCCGCTGCCGAGGAGGCAGAGAGGGACGGAGACACGGACACCCTGTTAGAACCCAAGATGGATATCCATGAGATGCTTCAGGAACAAGGTGAGGTCCTTCTGACCTGATAACTCACTGTGTTGTAAGAGAAACTGGTCAATTTTTATCTTAGAACTAGAAGTCAAGGGATGAGCCGGTGTTAATGACGCAACACACAACTTGGACCTTCAGACTCTTTTTAACAAAGACACAACATCGGTTCTCATTTCTTTGTTGCCTCAATGGAGAATGAGCAGTATGTCCTGAACAATCTGAGGATTCTGGGAAAGTAGTATCAGGTTGTTGTTTTGTTTTTGTTTTTTTAAATAAAACTATCTGCAGATGAAAACATTCTGAAAGTTGTGTCTTAAAATTTTAAAGAAAAATATCCAGCTAAGAACCTACAAATGCATCTGGACCCTCAGATCCAAGTCCTGTTTAGTGAATAACTGCTGAGATTCACAAGGAGGGAAAACGGGCTGAAATAGACCACATGACTCCAGAACATAAATCCCAATTTGACGTTTGGGTCAAGTCATCATCGAGTACAGAGAAAGTCAGGAGAAAGATACTAAAGGGAGGTTTTCTTCTAAGTCTGGTTAGTCCTGTGACATATGGTCAGGTTCAACCTAATATATAGTTAAAATATATATAATTAAACATGTTTTTATACATTTATTCATACTGATATGTGGAAGGGAATAAACATTACCGTCTACAGCTGTGCGAGGGTGCTCTAGCTTTATGACAACTATAAGCTGCTGAGTGGATTCAGTGATGTGGAATGAGATGGGGAAGCTTTGTTAACTTGCTTATGCTATTGCATACTTCCCCAGTAATCTCCCATGTCCCAGCTTTCTTTTGAGGCCCAGATTATACACACAGCCTTTGTAGTTTTGGTGATATACTTCATTATTTCAGACAGGAAGCAGGAAAATACTTTTACATTTCAGATATTTCCATCGCACCAAACCGTCACTGGCCTCTGATTCGAAGTTGAACATCTGATTACATCTGCATGAGTGCATGACTGGAATGTCAACCTGATTATTTAGGATGGATTTTGGTTAAAATCCTTCTCTAAAAGCATCCAATTCACCAAAATTCAAACCTTTTTAAGAAAAAATGTCCCCCTCCCTTGTGTTTAAGAACCAAAATCTTTCTCCCCATGGTAGAAGAGATCCTTCCCTATGATATCAAAGAATTCTGCTTCATCAATTTTTGAAGAATTGATTTACCACTTACGTTAGTGGTTGCCACATATCAAAGAAAAGGCGGACAGATTAAAGCAGAACTAAAGAAACCTCTGGAAACACATGTGCCTGGTCTCTTCCGTCAGGTCTGTGTGGAAGTATGAACTTTGATGAAGTCAGCGACAACGAGGAAGATGTGGAGGAAGAGCAGACGCGTTCGATGTCCACTCATACGGACACCACCAGGCCGGCCTCAGCCGCTAGCAGCAAGGACATCCCGGTGAGTTATTTTTTACCTACAACTGGTTTATTTTCCTCACACAAACACTAAATATGAAAACAAAAACCTCCTGGACTCTTAATCCCACTCAGGAGGTGGTGATCCCTGGATCACCCACAGCCGAAAACGTCCTCACAGATGCAGCTAACCTGGAGGAGTTCGTGCTGCGCCCCGCGCCCCAAGGCGTCACCGTTAAATGCCGCATCACTCGGGACAAGAAGGGCATGGACCGCGGCCTCTACCCCACCTACTTTATGCACATGGAGAGGGAAGACGGCAAAAAGGTAAGCCATGTCCCAACTACAGCGCCCCTTGTTTAATATCCCAAACGCTACTTTTGTACATTAATTTTTCTTTTTTTCCAGGTGTTTCTGCTGGCAGGGAGAAAGAGGAAGAAGAGTAAAACCTCCAACTACCTGATTTCAGTGGATGCTACTGATCTGTCCAGAGAGGGAGAAAGCTTCGTAGGTAAACTGAGGTAAAAACCTTTCTCTTTAAAGCTGCTTGATTTTATTTGTTCAAGTTTCTATTTAGTCTTTTATCAGATGGTGACTCACTAGCACATAGAACTCAAGCTTCAGGGCAGAGAGAAGCCTTGGTTTGTATGTAAAGTGCTGAATCAGGTTCAGAAGAAGGGAGCAGAGATACAGTAAGATGGAGAGGATTTTACCAGACAAGTCTGGTCTGAGACCGCCTTGTGGTGTAGAAAACCTTTCGAGGGTAGGTAACAGTGTGGAGACCTAGGTTTGATTTAGGTTGAGTCTTTTGATCAAACACCACAGCATCTGTTTGACTGTTTGCAAAAGCCACGTTTTCACCCAAAGGGTCCAGCGCGGGGTGTGATCACAGAAATCTGACCCTTCCATTGGTGTCCCAAACTTACTGATCCGACCCTGAATAATGGAATTTGAAACACTGCAATCCACTGATTGGTTGAAAGAATCGTGACTTGCACTCATTAGAGTGCAAAGCAGGGACAGCTGTTTAACATGCGCTGGAGTTTTTGTTGTTAAAGCCCAGAGGAAAGATTCTCCTCCTTTGTTTCTGAGCAGGATCCTCTGTGGAAGTGGGGCTGAGCGACCAGTTTTCTCATGCTGTAGTGTGATTGTACCTGTACAGGTGCTTTTTCTGTTCATATGCTGGATGGCCAGTAGCTCCATGGTCCAGGAGAAAAGCTGAGATTTGTCCTGGAAAAAATTTGTCCTGAAAAAGTCTTAGATGCTACTTTCACGTGTTTTCCAGAGAACGTTGTCCCTTCTGTTTGTTTTGCTCCCAGTCTAAACAGATGGAAATGTGACTGTGTTGGTCTATAATGAGTCCATTAAAGCACTTGTTCCCAAACTTTTTGAGCCATGACCCACAAGATGACATAAAGGGATGTTGGTGACCCTCCGCTCCGCAATGACAATGATTAATTATACCGTTATTAGCCTGGTTGTCCTACAGGATCCTCTAGGTATCAGGCTTGAAAACAGTCTGTTGTGAAAAATAAGGAAGATTAATGTTGATTTATGCATTAATGTGTTAAAGAATAAAGGTGTTAGATTTAGATTTATCTATTTGTTAATGGTTTTTATTTTGACAGCCATGATAAAATTTAGGGCTGGGCCAATATGCTTCCTCCCAAAGAACAGAGGGGGAGATTTGTGTTAAACGGGAAAAAGGATTTGTGTTAAAGGGGCCCTTTAGAAAAATAGTTTGGAACCACTGCCAGACTATCCAGTATAACGCTTTAGTCAGATGAATGTGGATTGTTTTTGTATCAGGTCCAACCTCATGGGCACCAAATTCACCGTGTATGACAGCGGCACCAATCCCTGCAAAAACCCCGGGACTCTTTTGGAAGAGAGCAACACGCGGCAGGAGCTGGCTGCCATCTGCTACGTGAGGAAAACTAAACCCCAGCATGGTCAGGGTTCCCTTTCATCTTCCTTTGTTACAAGCGTGTCTCGCTCTTGTGTCTATGAGCAGGAAACCAACGTGCTGGGGTTCAAGGGGCCTCGCAAAATGACCGTAATCATCCCGAGCATGAACATGAACTTTGAAAGAGTTCCCGTAAGGCCTCAAAACGTGAGTCTATACACATCGGAGTCGAGTTCATGTCCAAGAAGTGCAGATGTAGAAGTGCACGAGCCGGGATGATGACAGCTGGGTGTGTTTGTGTTGCAGGACCAGGAAAGCCTCCTGGGCAGGTGGCAGAGCCATTCTCTTGAAAACCTGATTGAGCTGCACAACAAGGCGCCGGTGTGGAACGACGACACCCAGTCTTACGTGCTGAACTTCCACGGCCGCGTAACACAAGCTTCTGTAAAAAACTTCCAAATTGTTCACGACAACGACCGTAAGAACCTCTGCTTCCGTATTTATAAACCCCACATTATGAGATACTGACGCCGGGTTTCCCTGTCCTGCAGCCGACTACATCGTCATGCAGTTCGGTCGCGTGGCCGAAGACGTCTTCACGCTGGACTACAACTACCCTATGTGTGCCCTTCAAGCCTTCGCCATTGGCCTGTCCAGCTTTGACAGCAAGCTGGCCTGCGAGTAGAAGCTGGCGCAACGTCGAAAAAACCTCAGCTCTTTTTAATTTCTTGTCCTTCATTTATACAGTTTTAAAGAGTTTATGTGTCCGTTTACCCGCTGAGGAAAGCAAACGTCATTTTAAAAGGGAAAAGTCAAACTCTGGTTCATCGCTGCTGCTCATTAAGAGAAAAAAACCTTATCTGCAGAAATGTGATGTTTGTGTTGCCTTTAAGTAGAATCTTAGTTGGTGTTTTAGCAAATGAATGAAATGAAAGCATGAACCAGTTTAAATATGGGAACGTGGCCTTTCCTTTGGCGCCATCTGCTGGCCAAACCTGTTTTTTTTACTGTGACAAAAAACATCTATTTTATCCAGTTAGCAATGTAATCTTTTCTTTGTAATTTGTTTACATCTTTACTATACTTACAGCGAACTGAAATCATTTGCTTCTAACCGTGCTGTTTATCCTGCGTGAAAGGTCAATGTTTTGTTTTTCTTGTTTTGTTTTGTAAATAAGTTGTTTTTTTCTCTCGTGTTGGTAATTTTACTTTTGTCTTAGACAGTTAGATTGTCACAAAAAAGAACGCATAAATGCAGAATTGCACATTTTAAGATAAAGAGTACGCATAATGTATATAAATTACAGTGTAATGTCTTCGTATTTTGACCCGTTTGTATCCGTCTTTAATCAGTTGTGGACTATTAAATATCACCTCAAGATTTGGGATTTTAAGAATGGATGAAAATAAGGATTAAAACACTAAAGAGCTTTTATTTTCTTTGGTAATGTATGTTTTTATTGAAATAAATCTAAACATCTATTGAAGTGTGTTGCATTCACTGAAAGGAAAAAACTGTAAACACTAACACTTGGGAAAAACACACACTTTTATTTAACAATTAAAGTAAAACAAACTATTAAACATCTGCTGTAACATGAAAACAACAAAACAAGCTTCTTCCCAGTGATTATAACTCTTTAAGTAACTAGAAGTACTTCTGAGGACTCGATTTTGTAATTAGTTTTTATCCTTTGCTTAAAGGATTTTTATTGCACATGAATATTTTCTATATATTTCACATTATTTCTAAATAAACAGCTCAATCTACTCATAATCAGACATGGTGAACATGAGAACTTTCAGTCAAAATAATGGAGCAATTCTCCTACCAAAACTTCAC
>JBBBVT010000025.1:18763555-18783673 GCA_037177035.1 Craterocephalus eyresii | reverse complement strand
TCCAAAATATGATGTTATAATGGGAGTCAATGGTACCAAATCGGTACCAAAAGGCAAAGGACGTTCCTTTTGTACTTCTTTCCTTGTGTATACATTATGAAAAGAAATGAATTGTGAATTTTAAACATAATGATAAAAACCAAAACCTGGTCAAGTTTCATAAAATTATCATATAAATTGTACAAGATATTTCACTAAATATTCAGAAGAGTACCTGTTTGGCACCAAAGGTGCCCTGAGGGTTAAGCCATCTGTTAATTACTAGTGACACAGCTGTGTCCTGCTACAATAGGATGGAATACACATAAACCTTATATATTAACTTTCATGTATTTAACATGTTTCTCTTTTTATTAGTTTTCCTTTAACTCCTAACAACAAAACTGTTGTTTTTCTTCTATTATTCACTAGTATACCAGACCTTTATTTCTTCCTCATTAATAGTTAAACGTGTCAAAAATATTTTTGTGAACCATCACTGTTGCTTTTTTTAACCCCTCTGGAATTTGCATGGAGATTACTTCAGGGTCCCTTGCAGAGGGATTATTTGTATTGCACTTTTGTGCAGGTTCAAAAGTGTGTTTCGGTCCATTGAAAAGACGCATCAGTCATCGATTATGTAACACAACTCTGTGAAGGACAGGGACCCAGTCTCACGTAGCGGACTAAAACCACTTCATTGGAATACTAATTAATAAAACTTCGTGACACAGATCCGAGATCACCATGAAACATTTACAGGATCTCCTGCTGCATCTAAACGGAAATCTCGGAGACACATCAGCTGATCGTCTATTGATCTCACAACAGAGTGCAGAGTTAATGTCAGATCAATAATAGGCCTACTGAGCTCTCCTGTCACTAGTTTCTTTAGTAAGATTAAAAACATTTAATCTCCATATCTGTTGATTTTTTCTGAGATTACTAATTGAATTATTATTATTAAAAGAATGACTGACAGATGCTGCAGAACCTGCAGAAATGATGCCGTTCCCTGTTCTGCCGCTAGGTTTTGTGCATATGCATGGAAAATGTGCTTAAAGTACAAGTTGATAAAGAAATGCTCGCACGCACACTTCAAGCACAATTCTGTGCGTAAGCACGGTTGATAAATGAGGCCCCTGGAATGCAGACTCTCAGTAAGTTTGGCACCATTTAAAAGCAAGATTAGTAAGAAAATATTATGCAGATTTCATGCATAGGTCCATTAGAACAGCAACGTCTTTAACTTGGATTTAAAAGTGTCCATACTTTGTGAGAGTTTAGTTTGTTCCATTTCTTTGCAGCATAACAACTAAACACTGCTTTTCCATGTTTAGTCTGGACTCTGGTCCGGACTCTGGTCCGGACTCTGGTCGAGACTCTGGTCTGGACTCTGGTGTGGACCAGCTGACCTGAGTCTTTGGATCTAAGAGCTCTTGCAGGTTTATATTCTCTGAACATATCACAGATGGATTCAGGGCCTAAACCATGGGATTTATAAGCAATCACATGATTTTTAGAATCTACTCTGTAACTAACTTGAAACTGTGAAAGCCTATTACCGCCAACAAAACAAAAAAAAGAAGATGAAATTAAGTCAAAATTTTGAGATAAAAAGTCAAAATTATGAGATAAAAAGTCATAATTATGAGATAAAAAGTAGAAATTTTGAGAATAGGAATAGAAGTAGGCTTCCATATAAAAGACCTTTACATCAACCAGTGAGATACTGGAGATAAATTCATGGATGAGTTTGTCCTGGTCTTAGTGGGAGACTAAACTTTTTATTCTCCTGATGTTTCTAAGATGGCAAAAAGCTTCTTAGTGACGCTCTAATGTGGCTGTTGCAAGTCAGATCTGAGTCTGTCAACATCCTGAGTCTCTCAGGTGTGTACCAAACAGAATAATCTCAGTTTTATCTTCATTGATATGTAGAAAATTCTCTCATCCAGATGTTTATTTGCTCCAGACACTGACACAGAACAACTATCAGGCTGCAGTCGTCTGGTGATAAGGACACATAAAGTTGGGTATCATCTGCAAAACTGTGATAATTAATTTGAAAGTTCTATAATATTTGGCCCAGGGGGAGTATATACAAGTTAAACAGAGGTTCAAGCACTGGCCCTTGGGGGAATCCACACGTCATGGCCACTCACTCAAATTCATACTGTAGCTGCTGACTTTAACAAAGTAACCTTCTAAGTAGGATCTGAACCAGTTAAAGACCGCTCCAGAAAGTCCAACCCAATTTTCCTGCCAGTGTATCAGGATTCTGTGATCTACAGTAGCGGTCCCCAAACTTTCTTGCCCCACGGACCAGTTTAATGTCAGACAATATTTTCAGGCCTTTAAGGTGTGGCGGATAAATACAACAAAGATATGATCTGCATGAAAACTGTGGTATTTTCTAAACATAATAATAAACACGAATCATGACATGAGCAACGTCCTCTCTGCCCGCAACGCTCTCTGGTTGCTATGGTAACGTTTAAACATGCCTTCAAAATAAGATACACCGCAAATACAAAATGCATGAAAAATACGATTCACCACAGTGCTGAATCAGTGGGAGCCCTGAGCTTGTTTTTCTGCAGCCAGGCGGTCCCATCTAGGGGTGATACAATGACACCCGAATTGTGTGGCTTGTGTCCAGTCGACTTCGTAATTTTGTTTTGGTTGCCGTCACCGCAGAAAACCCCGCTTCACACAGCCAGTCGCCGCAGAATGGGCTTAGTGCATGGGAATCTTCCGTTGGGATAAATCTATATTTTAAGTACGACCCCTGATACTGTCTATTAAATGAGGCTTTCTTTTTCTTGGAAATAGAAGGCCCCTTTTCTGTCTCCTGGCTGGGCCTTTTCCCCTTGGCAAACAAACTTTCCAAAGACGTTTGTTTTTTAATCATTTTGCTAGCTCCTGGGTTTCATTTCAGCCGTAACATATCACGTGACGAGAAGCGCCTTGGCCTGCGTCAAGAGTGACATAGACGGATGTAACAGAGAATCTGGCAATTTTTCAAAATAAAACATCTTTCAAATTCCGTAATAAATAAAACGGAAGTAATGTAAGTTATTTATTCTTTCTGTGCGGCCCGGTACCAAATGGCCCACGGACGGGTGCTGGTCCGCAACCCGGGAATTGGGGACCGCTGATCTACAGTACATTGATTTGATTTGGTGGATTTGGTTAAGATTGAACAAGTTTGATAGCCTATTTGTGGTTGTCAGCCATGACCTATTTTGGTTTCGATTGTAGATACAAATTCAGTCATTACACCCATCAGACCGCAAGATGATCTTATAGGATAATCTTATAAGACTTAAAATAATTGGTCGGTTGCCGTCCATGGTTGGGAAAGAGGAAAATCGGAACTAAAGCAACCTGGTAATCTTATGTGAATACCCATCTTCCAAATGGACAAGAAAACCCGTCCCACTGCAGATGATTGATAGTTTGGACGCAAACAAATCTATAACGAATTAAGGAATAACTATGGAAATAAACATATAGGGAAAGAAACAAGATAACATACTAAAAAAGATTATAGGTGAAAAATTACATAAATGTTATTGGAAAAATTAGGAAAACAATAAGTAAATATACAAGAGACAAATAAGAAAAAAAAAGAATAAGAAAATAGGAAAGAATAGACAATATAATAAAAATAAAATAGTAAGATTAGGTGAAAATAAATAATAGAAAAAAAAATACTAAAAATAGTTTTTTAATTTTATTTGTTTTTTTTATTCGTCTATATAATTCCCAATTTATTTCCATATTTTTTCCCAGATTTATTTTTTTTGTTGCACTCTTAGGACTCCATAGTACTGAAACACCAGATAACATAAAAGTCTCTGTGTCAGGGATCACCAAATCCAAACTTCTTAGGCCAGCATCCTGCAGATTTTCTATGTGTCCCTGCTCCAATACACCTGAATCAAATTAAATGGACCCTACAGTCTGTGCAATGACTCATTTATTTGAGTCAGAAGCATTTCTCTCAAGCATTTACACTCATGAGTTTTGTTCATGTTATAAATCAACCTTGAACTAAAGATAGTACTTTGGAGAACTGTGCGATTCTTTTTTTTTTTTTTAGAGAGTTACACCAATTAACAGCCCTAATGTTTCACCTTGGCACCAGGCACTGTATTATCCGAAAATGTTTGAGTAAACGCATGTCGTAGGACAATACTGGTATCGGTATTGTTGCATTCAAGCAAAAATAATTAGTATCAACATCAATATACATGGAAAAGTATCAGAAATTAAAGTCATCACATCAACAGGAAAAAATGTTGGCATCCATCTCTGATAAGTGGAATGCCTTTTAATTGACTCCTATTTTCAATTTAAGATTTAATAATTGTTCACCTCTACACTTTCCCTACACAGGTTGCACATCTTTAAATCTTTCACCTTGTCCTAACATTGTCTCAAAGGGAAGCAGCTCTCCTCTCCAATCAACCGCATGTCAGTTTTGGACACTCTTCTCTCTCTCACAGGGAACCCACCATAACCTCAACGGTTTGTTTGACACACATGAAAGCAAAAGACAGAGTCAGCGCCGGCCTTTGCAGTGTCTCCACCGACTCTTCCAATGCCCAGTGGCAACTTTAAAGGTCAGGTTCAATGCCCCAGGGCTGTGACTGCAGGCAAAAGCCACTTCCCCTTATTGTGCAGAGCCTTCACCACCCCCCATAACCCTCCAGCCACCCTGCAGGTGAGCGCAGACCGTGTCGCAGAAGGGCTGCTGGCATTTACACAGCAGCTCTAAGTTGTGTTTTCATTTTAAATGGGAATGATTGGATCTGGCCATGCGGTAAAATGGACTCCCTTATTTATTTGGGAATTGTGTCACACATAGCGTTGCAGCATTTGTGGTGTGGTAAAAAATGTTTTGAGCAGACAAATGTAGACAGCAGCAAAGGACTTGTTGTGGGGGCGTAGAGAAAAAAGAAGTAGATAACCTGCTGATAGCTCTGTTAAGGAACTGGATCTTCTGTCATTTAACTTATCAAACCAACTCACAAACTTTCCTCTTTATTTAAATAATTCGTAGCCACACTCATCATCCCTAGCTAGCAGTGCAGTGGCAGATAAATAAGCTTCAGCCAATTTCATAGTAGGATGAATTAGTTGGTGTGGATGCTGTCCATTGAATTTCCATCGACCTCTCCAGCTGATGTAAGAGGACCTCAGGCGGTGGATCTGCATGTGCCCTCCTCCATGCTCCACTTCAAACTCAGCTTCACAAACTGATGCACAGACACTGCCTGGATGATGCTGAATTTAATCCAAGTCTTTTAGTGTGATTAATCTGGTTGGTCTAATCGATGCTGTGCTTCCAAATAGCCTCTACAGGTTATTTACTGGGGAGGACAGTGCTGGGTGAAGGTAATGCTCCATGTTAACCACCAAGTTTGATCCTCTGGTGCCACATGGACCCGACAACAATGCGATAAAAGTGAGGGATTTACTTTGTGCGAAAGTCATGTCCTTGACAGATCTGGGATGTCCAATCTCCCTCTGTTCGCCATCCTCAGTAAATAGGATTCCTGCTTCTTCAATGGCTGGAAATAGGACTGTCACTGGGTCCTGGAATGTAGTGTGTTGAAAGCCAGGTTTGATTGGCTGAGGGTTGCGAAGGAGCCGAGCAGAGCAGGAAAGGAGTGATACTATCATTGCAAAATGGAGTAAACAAGCTAAAAATAGTCATCTTTTTCTATCCTAAAAAATCTCTGTGAGACACCACTGCGATTCTTATTGTTTGTTTTTTAGTTTGTGGATAGAAATAAAACCTTCAGTAAGGTTAATTTAGCAAAGAAAGACATTTGGTTGCTCATTAAAATGTAATGTGTTGTTCTCAGCTCACCTCTTCCTCAGGTTTCATGACATCTGGCTTCTCTGTGTGGGTAATGAAAACTAAAAAAACGGCTGAATTAAAAGAGAAAACTGATAAAATGATAGATTCTAAAAAGTTCAACCAAACAGTGATTTTTCTCTTTTGTTTAGGGGAAAAACGATGAGTGCATCCCTGATCATGTAAACCTTACTGTCTATTTCATGAGAATATACTGGACACCATCTGCTACTGGTAACCTGTAAACCAATACCACCTGCTGGGATCTAAACCAGCTCCCTCATCATTCTCCTCAAGAGGGAATCGGTGACGAGGGTGCACAGAAACCATGGTTGAATTTAAAGATAAGGACACTTGCTGATAATGGACATCTGTAGCTGCAATCTGGGACCTCTGAGGAAGGCTTTTGAGCCAGAGGCTAAGAGAGGGAGGACCTAAGGACGTCAGTGTCACCGTCCCATTGCAGATGAACCTCAGGTTTGCACTCCATCTAAAACTGACATGTCCACGTAAACTTTAGGAGAAAAGAAGGAGAAAATACTGCGACAGTAGCACCAAAGGAGATTCAGACTTTCTCGCATCTCGCAACAAGCTTATAATAGGCGTGGACACACTCAATTTTATAATTATTTCATTTCACAATCAATTATTTAACACCACAATTGATTAATGGTAAAGATCATGTCTGAACTTTAACAGCAGATTAGCATAATTTACACACAGAATGAAAACATCGTTTGGTTCCACCAACCCTCTCTTTCAGTCCTCTCTTTGTCTTTCTACACACTATTTCTAACCTCTCTTTCTATCTTCACTTTGGGCTCTCTCTTTCTATGTCTATGTTCACCCTTTCTGTCGTTTCCACCCCCAACCGGTCGAGGCAGATGGCCGCCCTCCCTGATCCGGGTTTTGCCTTCCTGTTAAAAGGGAGTTCTTCTTCCACCGTCACCTGAAGCAGCTCAGAAGGGGATTGATCGAAGACTCCTTTCGATGCAGTCTGTTGGTTTCCTTACATAGACTATTTGTAATTAATTGGCTAGTATGTATGAATGTATGACAGTCAGATTGGCTTGAACTGATTGTCAGTGAAGCGCCTTGAGATGACGTTATGAAATGGCGCTATACAAATAATATTGAATTGAATTCAGTATATCAGATGAGTCATTCTGCAACCATCTTCTACATGTAAAATTGTCAGAATCTCAATACACAGCAGGTTGTAGTCATCTGGTGATAAGGACACATAAATTTGTGTATCACCTGCATACCTGTGATAATTAATGTTAAAGTTCTGTAATATTTGACCCAGAAGGAGCATATAAAAGTTGCACAGAAGAGATCCGAGGACTGACCCCTGGGGGACTCCAAAAGTCATGGCCACTCACTCAGATATGTGCTGACTAACAAAGTAACTGAGGCTTTCTTAGAAAAACCTGGACCAGTTAAGGACCGCTCCAGAAAGTCCAACCCAATTTTCCAGCCTGTGTGGAAGCTTTGTCCTTAACAAACTTTATAGGTTTGAGGGAGGCATTTCTGTGTGTCACAACGTGCTTCAGGTGTTTTTTAATGAGACATGAGCCACCTATAATTCACCTTTTTGCACATTTTTAAAATTTTTTATATCAGTTTCCTTAAAAGTTTAAACCTTAATTTAAACCCAATGTCATGTTAAATGTGTTCATTTGACCAATTAAAAGGAAAACAGGCTGATATTAGCTTCAGTTTCTTACATATGCACATCTGAAAATGCTGAAAAACAAGCTAAAAAATAAATCAACTCCTTCCTGAAGTTTGTTTTGCTTCTATATAAAAACAGCTTCATCTTTTCAGTTGACTCTTTGTTGTCTGGGGTGTATTTATTGATTATGAAAAAAGACTCAGAGACTATATTTACCCATTTATTGTTGAGAAAAAAACAGACGAAATGAAAAAAAGGCTTCCTGTGTGATATCATTGAGTAAAAGACAGAAGTACAGTTTTGACATGTCTGAGAGCTTTTTGCAGTCGGCTGGTATTTCATGCCGGTTTCACTGGATTAATTCTGATGGACTGCTGTGGCCCAGGCATCTTTAACATTCCCGACAAGCCTTTGTTCTCTCCCTGTTTTCATGTCTGATAACTAGCAACCCAGAGGGCAAAGCTCTGTCGGCTGCACGCTCTGAAAAACCTGTTTGATCAACTTCTAACATATTTGAACAATTTAGGCAGGAATGAGTGCAGGTAATTCAAAGGGGTTTTTTGTGAAGAGATGGCAAGACACAGGGGCGATTCTAGAGTCTGTGGGGGCCCTAAGTAAAAATTTCCCGGAGGCCCTTCTGACCAATGTTCATCTGACACCAGTGAAAAATTTATGGAAACAGAGTTTAACAATATTCAAAATGTTTATATGGCAGAGGAGATTACATTCACAAAGATCTGTAGCATATCATCAATGCTACAGGTCTTTCTTTCTTTTTTCTTCATCCTCTTTTTTCTTCTTCCTCTTCTTCCTCGCTGCCAGATGGATAACTCCTCTTCATTTTCCTCTAGTTTCACTGCCGACTTTCAGTCCTATTATTGTTTGTCAGCATGACACAGGTTGACGTCAGGAGGGATCAAAATTGACATGGGGCCCCTTTAGGGAGGTTTCCGACCAACGAGTGTCATTGCAAAATGCCCGTGTTTGTTTAATGGAGACTGTTAATGTTATCACATATTATGACATTTCGGTGCAAAAAAAGCCCTTAGGCTCGAGTGGGCCCCCCAGCGGCTCGGGGCCCCAAGCAGTTGCCTGCCTGGCCTGTTGACAAGCTCCGTCCCTGGCAAGACACTGAGGCTGACAATAAGCACAAATGTGGAACACAGCTTTTCTGTGCTGATGCAAAGGACAAAACAAAGCAAGCCATTAACTATCCACAACTACCACTGATAGTGGTGACATTTTTCAAAAGAACCTCTAAAATGGCTGACATCTTAAATCTACTAGGACTATTCAAAGCAATCTTACCTCTTTCTGCCCTTCCTCGGGCAATAACTTATTTTCCCCAGTAGAGGCCAGTGGGTAGTTGATGAGGTCGTCCACTTGATATGACAACCATGCAGCCAAAAAGAACATTTTTAACCCCTTCACGTGGAGGTCATAGTGAAGAGAGAGGATGTAGCCCACAATCAGTGTGAGGAAACCAATGGGGCACGGAGCAGAACGAAACAAACACACATGGTGTGTGATTGTGAGAGAAGGTAAATGATAAGGCAAAAGAGGAAAAGAACAGTGTGAGCAGATGTAAAAAGCACTGTTCAATTCAGCTGTTGTTGGTGGGTGTGATTAAACACACACACTGCAGCAGAGGTCAGGGCTTTTGTAAATAGATCATGAGAGCCCTCTACTGACAGCTAAATCCAAAGAAACCAATATTATCACCACCAACAAAGTCAGCTCCCCTGTTTGCAATTTTTGCCACACATTAAGAGAAAGATTGGACTTTTATGAACTTTTATTATGTGTCGTTGGATATTAGCCGCTTTTTCACCTTCACTTGGAGAATTGGAGGCAGACCTGGGGAATGATGATCCTCATTCAGCTCTCAAATCTTTATTCAAACACCCGCCTACTACTTAAAAAGATATGAAGTAATAATTTACACTCATGAAGAGAGGTACAGGAGCAATAAAGAAAACAGCAGGAAAATGGTAGAATATTAAATAGTTTCCACAAGTGACCAGTGATTTATTTTATGCTGGTCATATTTGAAGATGTACAACTTGACAGGGTGTGTGGAAAAACTGCAGAGAACATGTTTTTCTTTTATCATAAATTATTTAACTGTAATAAATGTGAACCCCATTCTAGATATGCTATTATGTTAAGGTATGGACTTTTTCTCTAAACTGGCACCTCTAAAGTCCTGGACTTTCAGATGTTTAGTCCTGGCTGCAGGTTTGGACTGCAGCAGCCAGTTCTGCAGCAGTGATGGATCAGTCTGTGGTCAAACGTGGTCTCACTGAAATGTTTAGTCCTTCCCTGAAAGAGACGATGTCTGCATGGAGCAGATGTTGCTCTAACACCTGCATGTATTTTCCAGCATTGATGGAGCTTCACAGATGTGGAAGCTGCCCACTCCATCGGCTCTGATTCTCCATCCCATCAGAGATGCTGGATGCTCCCTCTGCTCTTCAGTCTGCAGGACACGCCGTCCATGACTTCCAGGAAGAAGTTCATGTTTTCATCTCAGAGCATTAAATGAGCTTTGGTTTAGAGATGGCGGTGTTTCTCGATCTTGTTCACATCTGGCTGCTTCTCAGCATCATAGAGCTTTAAGCTGCATCAGTGGGTTTCAGGGTGAACTGACAACCTAATTGAACTGACAAATGAACCTGACAACCTAATTTGTCTTCAAATGCTCCTCCAGTGTTGATTGCATTTCCAGTCATTTGCGGCTCCTATTCTAAATCTTTGAGATGTGCTGCAGCCATCAGATTCAAAAGCTGAGCTTTCCCATGGTATGGTAGTCTGGGCCCGCCCACTAAATTTCACAAGCTCCATATAGTCTGGGCAAGAGGGTTATTCAACCGATTTTCCAAAATTCCAAAATAGTGGAAGCATGGAGCAGCGGCAGCGTTTGACACAGCAGAAGATTCTTTTTTCAGCTCATTAAACGGAAAGTTCTCTGTGAAATGTGAGCGACGAGTAGCCCTGGAGACATTTGTTGGAGGGAAAGACGTTTTCGCCTTGCTCCCGACCGGCTTCGGTAAGAATCTGTTACCCCCGCTGGCTACACACAAGTCAGAGAAAAGAGTGCTGTGATTGGTTTAAACTTTGATTGATTTAATCTTTGACCAATCACAAACAGCGACATCTGAAGGAGGCAGGTCAACCGTCCCTTCTGAGAAATGGTTTCCCTATTGGTCTTGGCCAGACTAATGCCCGCATTGAAGTCGCGATAGCCAGGCTAATGGTATGGTACAATGTCTCGATTTTAACCTGTGATAGGCAAATGTTTTATTGGCAATGAAATATGGATTCACAAGATTCACAAATCATTGCATTCTATTTGTATTTACAGTGTCCCATCTTATCTGGATTGGGGGTTATTCGTGTGGACAATGTAAAATCTATCTTCCTCCTCAAAATATAAATATACCTGATGACTTTTTACCATTCCATTTTATGATCTTTGGAAATAATTGGATAATAATAAACCAGCTGCCTACAGAGAACCGGACAGACACTTTTACTAATTCATGTTCCTCGATACTTCCTGTGTTCATCCTGTTTGACTCATTTATGAGTGACAGAAAAGACTGCAGGGAGGAACAAATCATTTTCTCTTCTTTTTCTTCTTAGTTTTTCTGAGGACGTACACGTGTCTTTAACAAAATAATAATGTAAAGTAAATTCCCAAGTAGCAGAGTAACAGCGTTATTCATGCACAGGTAAACCTCCCATCTCTCTGCAGGTCATCCCCCTGTGTGCAACGTGTTAGTGAATATAAATCGAGCAAACATTTCTAACTGAAGATGGAAATTGAACTGAGGTTTGGATGCATATCCACTAATTGTCAGCAAATCCACACCTGCTTCCATCCTGGTGGGCACATGTGGTGCAAATTGGGGGTTACTGACAGATGTCTGCAGGGAAAAGAGTTAAGAACAACCATAGAGGATTGTCTCCTTCCAATTCACACCATTTTGGTGATTAAAAAATCCTCAACTTCCTTGCTTTATGTTATCCCTGAAAACTGGGTGGCTATTACTGTTTTATAATCTTTTTTCTTAAGCATCACTTGTAGGGGCTTGATTGGTCGACATGCATTTCACAGAGGTTGAGCTGTAACTATTTCTCGCTGCTGCAGCTGTGTGATCTGAGGTGGGCCACAGCCTGGAGGGAAATTCACTCCTGTTTTCCTCAGTGAGGGTTTTGTAATCTGCAGTTAGGCTTTGTTCCAGTGCCACACAGGCTACAAGGGAACCAACAGGGCCGCCGTGCTTCAGCAAAACAAAGGAATCATACTGTATCTTTTGTTATTCACAAGCAGAGACCGTATAGACCTGCCCGCACCTTTAATTCCCATTTCAAAAGGATGAAGCAACGCATGAAAAGCACCTTCTGATTCACAGTGTGTGGGCTCAGGAGAGTGCAGCTGTAAACGTGATAGATAAATACATGCAGCACATATATTTGCTCCAGTATGACACTACTTCTGTAAACACAGCACAACATTTCCTCGAAGTGACTGAAGGAGCCTTCAAAGCTGTCCACCACAATTTGCCTTTCTGAAGCGACCGAACAAGATCCGCCCACGTTTCCGTCGATGTCTGACAATGGAAAAAACTTCCTTCTCTGTGCACATCTATGGGACAGAACAGTTTAGCATGCCTCGCAAGCTAATGTCAACATTGCTTTCCTGCAGATGCAGGTTGAGAAACTGCAAGCTGAATTCTGATGAATCCTTTGACTACTTCTCTTGTAGCTACAGCACAGCAGTGATCATCCTAGATGATGGAACAGAAACGCCAAATTAAATCAAAAGATGGACATGAGGACCCCCACCAGTCAACATTGCTTAGGTTGTGTTTTGACTGCAGAGAGAAGCATTTATTCATGGCTATTGCCCGATAAATTGTTGGCCTTTAAGCTCCGTTGCTCTCCATGAAATGGAGAGATTTGGCTGGATTTATTTGATAAACATTATGAGACCAGGGTGGCATCAAATGTTTTGCTTTTGGTTACAGAAATATCTCACTTTTGTTTCTACTTTTGTAACTTATTCTATCTATCTTTTGTATGCACTGAAATGTTGTCCAGAGTAAGAATAACCTTTTCTAATTTATCCATGTCTCATGATGTCACTTGGATACAATCGCCATGGTTCCTTGATGCTACGTGGTTACATTAGCTACGGTAACATTAATTTCAGAATAATTATTCAGAATTAGATCATTTGGAACTGTAGTATTGATGAAAATAGATTACATGGAAATAGTCAGTACGAATTGAGGAAAACACGTTTATCCGCCTTTATTCAATTCTGCATACTTTCTGGTTGCTTGGAAAGGTTCTCTTTGGACAGGGGTCCAATGAGACGTATTTATGCCTACCTGAAGGAAACAAACTCCTCTTCCTGCTTCTACTGTTTTTCAGCAATACCAGGGAAAAATTAGCAGCTGGACACGAGCACAGCCTGCTTCACTTTCAATTAAATAGTCATAGTTCAGCGTTTGCTTTGGCGGCCATCCGGTCATTTGTCATCATGACAGGACAAGAGAATAAGAATGTGCAGAACCACCAGAACTAACTTAAAGCGAAATGAATGTATACTTGAGTTACAATTTATGATGATAATAAACCAGCCACTTACTTTGGAATTCAGATTAATTTGTTAAAGTCATTTTATTAATCATTTAGTGTCTACATGGTCATTTCCAATCTCTTTAAAGCAGATTTGATTTTTAGTCACATTTAAACTTTACTCTGCAAATTTGTACCATTGAGCCGTGAACTTAATGGTAAAATAAACTGAACTCCTTCCAAAATGCCTACCAGCAAAGTAATCTGGGAAATTTTGTGTCAATGAATTTGATTTTTCTCCTCAATTTCTCCTCTAAATTCAGCCTGTCAAGGATTTTGTTGTTTCATCTGCAGATTTTATTTTATTTTTTCATTTTTTAGTAAGTAATCCAAGTACCTGCTGTGTACATGGGAATGCTTGAAAATGAGGCTCCAGGAGAAACTAAAAAACCTGTCTGTTCTAGCCAAAACTGACAGTTTTCCTGTGTCTTGAAGTAGCTGCTCTGCTGTTGAACATGCGATCCCGGTGTAGTGTGTAGTTCTGTGGTGTGGAAGTACATGAAGCCTCAGGTTTTGATTCTCCACCAGCAGCTGCTGTCGTGCTTCCTCTCAGCCTTATTGTGAGAAGGCTGGTTTGGAGAGGCAGGTGAGAGACCTGCACTGGTGTGAGCGTGGATGGATCTGAAGCTATAAACATGGTTAAAGGGACTTAAGGTGACTTTACAACATCTGACTCATTACTGCTGCCACAGGCGCTGTGGGTAACTGCAGCCACCAGCGAAGCCGGCACAGAAGCGCGCACAAACGCTATTTGCGGACTTACAGTCATCATTAAAAGCAACTTGATCATCATTTAACTTTCTATATTCCTAAACTCAGGCATTATCATTCAGTTTAAAAGATTGACTCACTGACCATATGATCAATGCATTGATGTAGATCAATGTACTGTCCCACCCTGAGTACGGTGGGCACCATTTTTTTTAACCTGCGGAACGTTTTTCAGCATATGACTTAAAATGGTAGAAGGTGAGTATTAGAGGCTAACTTCAAGCATAAAACTTAATTTCATCTACGATATGTTTATATTATCACTGTGGGCAGTGGTCTATGTTAAGACTTACCTAATGGTGACTCGGTATTGGTCAGCAAGAAAAAATGTACCCCTTTGCAACGCGTACAATGGCACATACAGAGGATTCTGTTTTTACAGCTTAAGAAAAAGTTTATTAGATAAGATATATTGTTCTTCCTAGTCGGAGTTTCAGTAAGGGTGGGACAGTTTTTTGGGTTTGTGTGTATGTGCGTGTAGCAGAAGTCAAAGACATGGCACTTCAGTGCTCCACAAAACAAAACAAACACTACAAATTGTTCTGGCTGGCAAATTTCTCTTTCACTCTGATTAAAGTCATCTCAGTTGCCTGCTACTGCACTTTTTAATCATGCTAGTGCAGACCAAACTCCTCTATCCTTTTTCTTTCTCTAAGTGAACGTCATGTAACACAATGTTTTTCTTTTTTTTGAAAAGGAACAACCCAATCTTGCCCTGAAGCTGTCAATTTCCCTCAGGTTTGTCATTCATCGGCATGAGACATTGGGGCACCAGGGTTGGGAGTTGGAAAGACAGGTGTCAAGAATCAATCCCATTCTACAGAAAAATGACTTAAACCAGTACTGAGCTGCAGAGATCTAAGTCTTAAACAGAGACAGAGCCAATGAGAGAGCACCTGCAAGGCCTCTGCTTATTACATCACTGAATGCACAGTTACAGTAAGGCGGAGTCATCAAAGGGTTAATGGTTCGCTGTAGTGCTGATGGATGGATGGATGGATGGATGGATGGATGGATGGATGGATGGATGGATGGATGGATTTGAATGCTTTTGTCAGGATTTATTTTACTGACTCTCATTTTTTTGTACCAAAGGAGAAACAGCAGATAATACTTAGCTGTTGTCTCTAAATATTTAATTTTGCACACATTTCCCCCCTTTTTTAAAAAAAACACTGAGAAGTGATCTTCACACTAATAATCACGTTTGTCTTTTCTTTCACATCTACAGTATGGCAGCTCACCAACAGTAAATGTAAGGAAAAGTATTTTGTTATTCTTGAATATTAAGCACTTCAGTTCAAAGGTTGTCACATTAAGTTTTATCCCAAACTGGCAAAGGTGGCTGAAGGTGTCAGAGGGGGATTGCATTAAGTAGCAGAGACCTCTGTGGTGGATTCTGGCACCTCAGTTTCAACATGTAGTGGGGATATAACTTCACATTTAGGTGTAAAAAAAAAATCCTGTCAAAATCTTGCTTTTTTTTTCTTTTCTACGTGTCAACCCTCCAGGCCAAGTTGCTGAATATATTTAATCTGGAAGGAGCCATCTCTCTTTCTATCTTCAGTTCTTACATTTTCATCATTTTCCTTACTTTTAATGGGCAAACTCTGAGACACAACCAAACAATTAGAGGAGGAAGCAAGACAAGATACACAAGCAACGTCAGATTTACTCTTTTCATCGTGTCAGTGCTTCTCTGTTACAACATAATGTAGAAACTGTAAACCTGTGCAGGTCAAGTCTTTCACATCTCATCTGAGGCTGCAACCTCCCCAATCACCTTTAAATTGTATTGATTTGCTGCAGGTTCTTATATTTTGATATGACCGCTAAGAGCCTACTTGCTCTCTGCTGCTCTCAGACCTCTCTGTGATGCTGTGTTGAGGATCTGAACAGTCTTCACTTATTTATTAGGAGCTTAGGGTAAATTTCTTTTGTGAAAAAGGAAAACAAACTTTCATGTCAAAACTTGATTCCAGCTCGCAGTTCTCAGTTCCTTCAAGCTGCTACTGATTTAAGATCTTTGCGTGAGGTCATCTTTTGACAATCATTTGGGAGCTTTTATAGATTAAGGAATCAGCTGTTGTCTGTGGTAGTTTTGCATCAGAAGCTTCTGCTGAGGAAGATGGAGAGCAACTTGAAAGCTGGCTGTCAGCTTGAAAGAAGCGACACAAAGAGGAGTCACGTGTGAACACACCCTCTTGAACATGTAGGAGAGTTATACAGCAGATTCAGTCTGGGATGAAAGTGGAGTATGGAGCCATGCTTTGACTGTAAATGTTGAGACATTTACTTTTGTGAAATAAATGATGTTAGGCAGCAAATCGTGATGCTTAAATTTGTTGACCTGCATTGCAGATATTAAAAAGACAAATTTTGTGCATATTTTCCTCACACTTGCATCCAGATGCTCCGATAGCAAGCAAACTGACTCCAACGACAATGAACCAACCTGCAGAATCACATGACTCCATATATGTTGAGCACATTTCCAGTGCTATAATGCATCAGGACTGACAGCCATATCCTCAGGAGCATTATGTGTCTTAATCCAGAGCAGATTAAGTACACTCTGCTTTACAAGAAGACTGATTTCTGGGCTCTTTAAGATGCTCTCGCTGTCTTTCCAATTCAAAGATCTGATTCCAGCATCTGTTTACGGGCAAAAAGCTTGAATTCAGAGAGAAGCACAGCACTGGCTCAAGTGGACACAAATGAAAATTGCCTGTATAACTCATCTAAATATGTCCAAGAAGATTTCAGGAAAGGAAAAAGAAGCAGAAGAAGAGGAGGCAGACAAGAGGAAAGGGAAGGAGGATGGCTTAATCAAAAGACGGACAAAACTGCCCACGCTGTGTGTAAAGGCTTTCTCATCCAGCATTCTTTAATGAACAAGGTGCTTTCAGTCAGTCCCTGAGAGGAACAAGCTCACATGCTCACACACTTGCACATAGAGATGAATGTTGCCTACTCAATTAAACAGACACCTCCAAATTGGTGGCTTTGGAGGATAGGCAGGAGGACGAAAGAAAGAGACGTGGGGGCGGCTGTTGATGCTAACAGTGCGGGGCTTGAGGGATGGAGCAGGACGGAGCTGTTTCTGGGCTGTCAGTGGCTGCCAGGGGGATCAGGCTGCACAGGTCCGGCAGCCAGGCAGCCCACATCTGAAGGGAACAGGTCCATCTATTTTTAGCAATCAAAAAGCCTCTACATGGAGAGAATAGAAAAAAGCAAAAGTACATGGAGTGTTGATAAGATGTATGCATCATTTAACAGAAAAGGTTACAGAAAATACTGAAACTATTTTTAAGTGATTTCTGTTTTCGATAACATCAGGTTAAATATTTTTCATTTTAGCTGCTACAGTTTTATTGGATATATCCCATCCAATAATGGTGGGTTTCAAATCTTTTAAAGCCATTTCATAAAAAATTTTTTCTGAATGATAGAAACTGATGTACTACATTGAATCCTGTCTTCAGTTTAATTCCACATCCTGAGCATCCACAGGGTGACAGTGGGGAGGAAAAACTAACAGCAGAAGCTGCCTATTTTTTTTAATGCATCTTATTGCAAAAAATGAATAATGAAAATACAGTTTGCACAGGGGGCCAAGTCTGTAATGATTCATTTTGATGGATTCGGGAAGACCAGGGTGAGTTTTAACCTCCTGGCCATAGAACAGAAGAAAAATAGTCTCCTTAGCAGAGCTGCTAATGGGAGTTTGACCATCAGGTCACATGCATTTTTGTGTCTTTGAACAAAGCAAGGGCTGTGTCTAAAACGCTGAATGGGTTAAACCAGTGGATCTCAAAGCGATTCCTCAGGACCTCCTGCCCTGCGTGTTTTAGATGTTTCCTGCACACCTGATTCAAATTAATATAACTGTTTTGTTTTCTTCTACAATGAATAACCTTCAAAAAAAGTTCCAATTAAAAGTTTTACACACTTCAGCTTCATGTGCTTCTCTTTATCATTCTCCTGAATAAATAAAACCTTATAAATGAAATTAAAAACAGTCATCTGTGATATTATAATCATATCACTTTTAAGTAGTGGACTCTTTCTGTTTAACTTTTAAAGTTTGTCGTACAAGTTATCATGCTCATAATGTTGTCTCACAGTTAATGGTAATAAAATAAAGGGCTCAGATAAGTTGGCGGATAAGAAAAGGAGTGGTTCGTAGGCATTTTATAATGTGATCACCAAAATGGAGGCATTCATGCGTGATCTGAAGTCTTCAGCTTCAACCCCGATGCTCTCGCAGATGGATTTTGTCCTCATTATTGGGATTTAATCATTAAACAAGCCCGTCATTCTGAAGCACTGCTGAAAAATTAGCTTAGGTTTCAGGACTTGGCCTCTCTCTCACACTCAGACTCACTTAAAGGCAGACACACAAAGAGTGCCACACATGGTGTTTTTGTTCCAGAGTGCGGCTCCCTGGGTGCTCCTCAGGGGCTGTTCTGAGAGATAGCAGGGACCCTTTCCACATACTCCCGCCCCACTGTCTGACCTTTACAAAACACAAGTCAGAAATGTGTGGCATTTTCTTCTAATCATCTGCAGCTAAACACATGAGAAACGGTGCCGTGCTTCAATTAAGGACTCCTACCACTCACGGGAAAATGATTTTTTCTTCTGTGGCGCCGTAATGAAACCTGGAGATATTATTGCAGTCAGCAGAAAAACCTCCACTCATAATCACGTTGATATCCAAAGTCTCGCTCCTGCCTTCTGAGCAACTTTCATTGTTGCCTTTAAATAGTTTTTTTAAAAGTATCTTAACTTTTAAATGCTCTTCTGTCTCTTTCAAAGGCATTTCATTGTGTGCTTGTCGATGCGCTTCTTATTTAATCTGAGCTAGAATCTCTCCAAAGCTCAGTTCAAAGGACACCGAAGCAGAGGAACACCTGAATAAATCCTCTCAGTGTCTTACAGAGGCATTTTTCTCCTCTGAATCACAACAGCAGAGATCTGAAAGGCTCCCAGAAGAAGACTTTTCTGTTTGACTTTCCCCGAGGACTATTGTCATTTTCTGTGAATGAAGACAAACAAATACTGAAACCTCACGAACAAAGTAGGATTGATTTTTCTTTTCTACATGGTTTTTTGGTATACCAAGAGTGTCAACAATTTTATTAGACAGATCAATATTAAACACTGCTGATGACACATATGCTGATGTGAAGTGTTTTATCCTAGAAGTTCCACTTAAACTAAATATGTTTAATGATATATTATGTTTGTATTCCCTCAAAAGTTATCCTTAGAATTGTAGGTATTTTTTCTCTACATTTTGGGCAATTTTAAATACAGCTTTCAGTTATTGAAAACTAAACTTATTTAGAAATGCAGGTTTGTGATAAAAATGAGATTCTTGCAGACTTATGTAGTTACTATCCTACGATATCAAAGAGCTGGCATGATCTCCGGGTTTTTGGCATAGTTCTTGTTGTTTTTGCTGTTTTTCATTGTCTTTGTCCTGTCTGGTTTTGTGTTTTACTTTGTAGGTTTATCCCTTCCTTCCTTTTCATCATCACACTTGTATTCATTCTCTAATTTACTAAACCTTCTCCTTACATTTAGTGCACCTTCGTGTATAAATATATGAATTCATTTATTAAGTGTTGATGATATTGGGTGTTGCAATCTACTGTAAGATGTTCCAGAAAAGCTTTCAGCCAGCCAGATGTTCATATTAGGATCTGCAACTCAGACTTTCAGCTTACGAAAAGGGACAAATAAGCAAAAGCTAATATGTTAAATGCATAGCAGCCCAGGGAAAAACCCAAACACAACATGCACTTCCTTACCAACAGCTGCCTTTGTATCTCTGTGGTTTATAATTTATTTTTTATCAGCAAACTGAGTCATCTTTTTAAAAAGAGCCATTTGCTGCATTTCCTTAATATTCCTGATTGACACAGTTTTTTCCCACTTTTAACTAAGCCTTCAACAGATCATGTCTGACAATTAGGCAAGAAAAAACAAAACAAAATTATCTTTCCAGTCTTTAAAGTTTTTCACCAAATTTGTCATATAAAGCTTTGAAGATTACAACATGTGATTTAGTCTTTTTTAATTTAAGTAACGATAGGATATATTATTCTTAGAGAATAGGGTCGTGTGCAGGGTCAGTTTGTGTTGTTCTGAAAAATCTGTAAGA
>JBBBVT010000025.1:18707562-18731830 GCA_037177035.1 Craterocephalus eyresii | reverse complement strand
GCTGCTCAACTGCTCGCTGCGCCTTGACGCCCACTTACATAGACTTTACATGTAAACCTGACGCTCCCGACGCTCTCGCTGCTTTTGGTCTGAATGCACCATAAAACTAAAAGATGAGCTTGGGCATTGAGGCAGCTTAAAACCCACAATCTGAGGCCACATCCACACAGATGAAATTATTTTGTTCTTTGAAAAAAGCTTTTAGTCCAAACAAGCCGTTCCAGAAAGCTGTGAGTCCACTCACACAATGTGGCGAAAACCCTGTAGTATCAATGCCAGGCCTGTAGGAGGCGCTCTAACGCTGCAACAGAAACACATTAAAAACAGAGCATGCTCAGATGAAAACAGCTACAAAGAAACACATGAAGAAGAGGAGGTCTGCTCTATTTTTTTTTATCCTAGTCCAACAAATATGGTTATACAGTGATGGTTCTAAGTATTTATATTTTTTTTTAACGAATACCCTCACAAATTAAAGAACAGATAATAAAGGACAAATCAGTCAAATTAATGATAGACTACTGTGACGTTTTATTTCCTTTGCAAAGCTTCTCATTGGACCACGTCGCACCTTTGCTCTCTCTCTCTATATATATATGTAATATGTATGTATATGTGACTTGGAGTCAAGTTGCACTTAAGTCACAATTCCAATGACTTGAGACTCGTGGTTTGAAGTCTTTTGTTTGTACTGTTATTTTTCATGAACTTGTTTTTGTCTGATCTCCTGTCTGCTGTCTTTGTTACTGTCATTTCCC
Source organism: Craterocephalus eyresii (assembly GCA_037177035.1). Taxonomy (NCBI): domain Eukaryota; kingdom Metazoa; phylum Chordata; class Actinopteri; order Atheriniformes; family Atherinidae; genus Craterocephalus; species Craterocephalus eyresii. The sequence goes on along the minus strand of JBBBVT010000025.1, from coordinate 18,731,072 downwards.
CAGACGTAACACTGATGTACAGATCACAAACACCAGAACGCAGTGCACGTGTTATCAATAAAGTCAGTGGCAGCACGTGAACACATCTGGTGCTATGGCCGCACTGTAACTTTTGAGTATTAAAAACCTAATAAAAGGCAAATTAAAATGTGTGATACAAAATTCAAGGACGCTGGAACCATGATCCATATCTTCCAGCTATTGGGGTTAAGAGGGACCAACAAATAAAAATTTATATGATTTTTAATTAGCCTTTTTTTTATAATGGTGATACATCATCACAAAAAAATCTTAAATTGAAAAACAAAATCTCTTTGACATCATCAAATTGCATTTTAAGTGTTTCACAGGTTCCAGTTATAGAGAATTAATTATTAAGGTGTAGAAGAGCAAATACGTGACGTCTTTGTGTGGGGACAGCAGGTCTAAGGAGGTTAAAACACAATTGGAGATTTTGTCAGTATGGTTACATTGGAATCTGCATCTAGACTTGATTTGGACTTAGAGGAAACATCCGAACAACAAACTGTAGCAACATCATCTGAATTAAATAATTGATTCTTTACAGAAACAATTTACTTAAATCTCCAAGACATTGCCATGGTGAAGACTGTTGATTGTCACTCCTTGTCTTTTCTTGCAGACGCTAAGAAGCAAAAGAAGGAAGGAAAGAAGCGAGAGCGCACCCAAATGGACTGATGAGGCTGTTTGAGCCGGAAAGGAAGGAAGAAGACAAGAAGACGTCCACTGCCCTGTTTCAACATGGTTCCTTTTTATATGTGCTGTAGCTTGACAGTAGAGGCTTTGACAAAACCAGTGGAAACATGCCTTTTAGAGACAATGTACTTTGTTTTTCGTTTGTTTTTGTTTTTTTTTTCCATATTTCTAGCTTGTATGTTGCAGTAGGAGATATAATACGCAATGGTAGGGAAGGATAATGAGAAGATTTGTTTACTAGTGTTCTCACCTAATGATGTTATTTTTAGGGTTGTTTTCTTAAGAACAAATTGCTTAGGACTTGTTTCCCCGTTGCATCCCCTAACTCTCATTTGGAAAATTCATTGGTCCGTGCTCTGTCTTTAATGAAGCAGTTTGTTAAAAGTGGAGCATTGGACATCTTCACTTAAGTCATTAGAGCAAAAAAGAGAAAAAAAGGGAGATAACTTATGCATTTACAAAAGTAAATATTTCCGGCAGGAATCAACATAAGCTGGAGTTGTCTGGCTCTTGTGTGAAATAACTGCTTGTACATTTGTGCAAAATGTCATAGTTTTTGGTCTGATTGCTTTTTGCTGCTCTGTTGTACCTCAGTTTATAAACACACACTGTCTCCTTCCATCCTGAATGTATCATTGTAGTCATTGTTTTGGAGCTAACATTCCCTTTGCTTCCTGGTACATTTGCAAAAACATAAAGGAAAAATGAATAAAAGTTAGAAAAGATACCAAAAGCAATTGATCTTTGCCTCCTGTCAATCAAATCAAACAAAATATAATAATAAAAGAAACATTTCAAACACATTTCATTTATTTTTATTTGAATTTCATTCGGAGAGGATATGGTACAATGCAACCACTTAATGCAGTTAATTTTTACAATGTCATAGGAGGCCGGTGATGATAAAAACACTTAGATTCATTGTCCAGAACCCAAAAGAAATGTTATCAAAGAATAAAATAACCCATCAAAATGGAAATAAATACCATTGTTACTGTACAGGGAGTATTATAGTGGGTGGTGGGGAGGAGGATAAGTGGGGGAACATTCAGATAGCTATTAAAAGTGTGTGTACATCTCAAATGTACTGCTTTTGAGTTACATATAATTTACTGTCATATAGATATATACAATGCAAACAATATACTGTTGGATTTATTTTTCCTACTGCAAGAAAAGCCACAAGCTACAGTGAGTTAATACACAATGCACATCTACATATATCGGCAAATGGAAAACAAACACCTGAATGTACATTTAACACTTGCAGCAGGCTACTGATTTATTTATTTATTTTTATTCATTTTTTGTCATATTTATATTTATTGGCTGATTTTTTGATCAAATCCATGTGTTTTCTGCCCCATGGCATCTCAACACATCGGCTGTCTGAAAAAAGGAGGGGAAAAGAAGAAAAACTCTCTTTCTCTCCAAGTTGGTGAAATTGGGGAGAAAAAAGGTTATGAAGCAGATCCAGCGGGTGAACTTGCTTCTTGGTGAATGCAAGGCCTCATAAATTTACAGGTGAAATCAAAATCAACACATTTGCTTGTGGGCTTTTGGACCACATTAAATTTTTTTTTCTTTTTGTCCCCCTCCTGGGTCTTTCTGCCCCTCTCTGTCTCTCTGGCTGCAGAAGTCATTCCTCATATCCCCTGGAACTCCCTTCCAGTGTGTAAAAAGTTACAATCCAGCCTCATTTCTCAAGGCAGAAATCCATTTCGCTGCAAATCACGACCTCCGTACAGTTATGCCTTGCACCTTCAGGTTAATATTCTCTGAAATACTCTCATCATCCATAATATTCATATTATAATAGACATAAATTACAAGCTTTAAACTAAAAAGGATTAAACTCTGGCTGTACATTGATCATATTCTAATTGGAAATACTACATTTGTGCTCTGTACAACGATAAAAGACACAGATTTACAAAAAATGTGATAGAAAATGTACAATATAATGTATTCCAGTAGCACAGAAGGCTGTGTCTAAGTGAGTCTTTGGAAGCTTTTTACTATTTAAGGACTCATTAAAGAGGAAGGAGAGATGAGAAAGAAACACTGTGCATATTTTCCCTGATGGGTGCTGTGATATTTTGTCAAATATTTCATGCTGATGGTTGTTTTTGTTTTTTTATTCTTTTTTTTCTATCTTTTTTAAAAAATAACACAGCAAACCGCACACTCACACACAGAAGTGAATGACAGCATGAATCTGGACATGATAACACACAGAGGCTTTGCACAGCACATGTTCCCATCATGACAAATGAGCACACAAACACTGACAACTCACTGTAAGTCCAAGATGGGAGTAAATGTGTGAAACTTTACTTTTTCAGACTGTTCAGTCTAAACTTTTCATTCTCCCTACGATCGCTTGGCCGCCGTTACGACGCCTTGGGAGCCCAGAGCTGCAAGCGGATTCAGGAAGACTGGATAAGATGCTCTTCAGTGTGCACAATCTTCAATTCTTAGCACAGACACACTAAAACCACAGCAGGGTTATTCAGGATAGATGAGCAATTTGTTTATGTCACTCTGGATAAGGCACTTCAAATTGCTCCGTGCACTCCGGTGATATATGTTTCCCGTCTCCGTAAAGACTCTGCCCGCATGGAGAAACCACGTTTTCCTGTTTGTGTCGCTGCACAAAGTTGTTGAGATTATCCTCTGAGAGCGAAGCCAGAGAAACCTTAAATTTAAAGTCATCCAAGATAAACCTTACATGTCACGTACTCCGAAAAAAGAGTGTAGCCCTTTGACATAAGCCGTCATGAAGAGGAGCCCAGCTAGCTCTGACGGCACATTACGATAAGATGAGGACTCTATGTTTATTTTAGTTGTGTTAGACAAACGAACACCAGACGGTGTGTGACAGTTATTTCAATGGGACTCATAAAATGTTAAGAATATTCACGTCTAACCGCGAGGCGGGACACGGTTGAGGACGAGCCGTGATAAAAGAAGCGGGATGGATTGCAAACAGTGCCGTGTGATATCGTGTTTACAACAGGCGGCACGTTTCATCCGGGACACCAACATTCCTGCAGCATCAACCCCTGGCTGACCTGCCCAGAACGGCTGTGACTTGTCCAAACATGGTCCACTCGCAGAGCGATCCCTCCGCTTTGGGTTTGTGTCTCAAACAGGCCTCATTCTCCTCCCATTCCTTCAAGCTGCTCTCTACCCTTCTAGTTACAACGATGACAAAGGCAAGCTCATCTGTTTCATACGTGCAAAGCGCACCTTGGGGCATTCAGATGGCTTTCTCCCCTCTCATGCGTGACAGCTGTACTCTTTCACTGTCACGGCAAAACTCTCTCTCACTTTGTCATGAAATCCTTTCCAGACAAGGCTCCAATGCAAAAATGTTGTTTTTGCTGTCCTCTTCACAAAGTAGGCAAAATGATTCATGGGAACCTGCGGTCTTACTGTATCTTGGTGTTTTAGATGCATATTTGCCCTCATCTCGCTGTAAGACGGGATAAAGTGCCAACACCTTCCATCAAACACCCAAGCAGCTGCTTCAAATGAGACCTGTGGACCACAGCTTGAGCTGAAAGCCACTTACTCTCCTGCTGGTATCACTCAAACAACAGCTTAACAAAGATTAATGAGATGTTTTGGAAAGCTTTTTACTGAGATGCGTGACACATGGCGGATGGAAATGGCTCGTCTTATCAATGTGACAGATATTTGAATGCTGAACTCGGATGGATGGCTCACTTCTGGAGGAAACGCTGCAGATAAACATGGGACAACCATGATTGGTAAGAAGGTACAAATGACCCAAATTTAGATTTCTCTTATAAACAGTTTATATTGAACATATGAATTCTAATGCAGATGGAAAAATGTCAATAAATTCTAGGTCAAACCCCCTTGTTAAATTTCTCCTATTTAATAAAACCAGCTGGTGTTATGTTAAACATGGTTTAAAGCTTAATTAGTCACTTTCACAAAAACTTGTATGATCCTTCTGTGGAATAAACCACACCAAATCTGGGACCTAATTCCATCCTCCAGGGTGACACTCCTTCACAGAGCCTGAATCATCGGGTAACCTCCAAGTTTTGGGAGTTTAGAGAATGAAATGTCCTGCTCTGAGTTCAGAGCTCAGCCCAGTTAAAGACTCGTGGGATCAGCTTGTTTGTGGCTGAATGACCAACACAACCACACTGGTTGACCTTCAGCAACTGCAGCTACAGGAATGTAAAATTATCCCATTATGAGGAGGAGAAACCAAGCTGGTGTGGCTTCAATTCTATAATGTTTTAAATAGCTTTTTTTAATGAATTGTATATGCATTTATTTAATTGCACTGCTGCCTTATGTTGTGATGTGCTCATTGGTAGCTCTGACCAAATCTTCTGAATCACTATTTGCACTTTATAATCTACATTATCTCTGTAAATATCAGCATAATCAGGCACATGCTGACCGTGGACATAAGGGTTTACATTAGTACATATTTACTTTTCTTTTTAGATATTATTTGCAATGTTTATTCTCCCTTTAATCCAAGCATTTTGAATTGTCTTGAACCTGAAAATGTGCGATACAAATCAACTTGCTTTGCCTTTGTTTATTTTGTTACTGGTAAAAAAGGAGGCTTTTTTTCTTTTTACACAAGTGCTTGCATGCAAAGGCAAAGTCACATGGCATAATAATGTGCCATGTGCCTTTTTATTTTGCTGTAATCGTGACTATTCAGGTTAATCAAAAGTATCTGGTTTCAATGAAGAGTAGAAATAATCAAACACAATTGTCATCCCTTTTTGTGTTAAGTTCATATGCAATAATAAAACTAAACATCATGTGAACTGTGATATTGTCCAGCTCATATTTCACCATAAAGAGTAATCAGTGGTGCACATTCATGGGCAGTTTCAACAAATAATATATATCAATAATTAATCAATGACTAAATCTTGTTTAAAGCTGTTGATTTGCATGAATTTATGTATTATAAATTAACTGTCCAGTGGTTTCATGTCTACACTTAAAGAAAGACAATGGATTTAAATTAAACAGAGAAATATTGATGTAATGAGAGACTACTATATAAAAAAACTACTATATAAAAAACAAATAATTATTCTTTATTTTAACAGTACCGCCTTAATCTGCCTGTAATGGATCCATCTGCTGCATACAGGATTATAGACATAGCCATTACAACTATTCCAGTCTTTCATAATGAAGAATGAAATAACTGTAATATTTGATGAATGTCTAAGAAAATAACTTTAATAGAATTTGTATAGCAGTGGTTACCAATATAAGTTCCTAGGACCCCTTAGGAACTCTCCAAGGTTTTGGAGATTCAGAGTTACTGTGATTAATGTCCACACATTTGACCTACTTTAAGAAAAAAAACTAAGGTTATATGTTGTTCATTTTATTCAGCCAGAATATATTGTTTACAGTTACACTCTCACTTTTAAAAGCATTAACCAGCATGGGGTGGAGTAGGGGGTCCATGTATTTTTTTGTACTAAATAAAGGGTGTCCTCAAGGAAATAGGTTGGGAACCGCCTCTACAGATGTTAACTGCTGTTATCCACAGGGAAGGATAACAGCAAAACCCAGCAAGTAAACATGGGGCCAAATCATCCGCTAGACATTCTGCAAAAGATTGTACAACTTTACAACTTTGTCAAACACCTCTAGTTCCTACTTTCTGCTTCCCAGCCTATACAGGCACATATCTAAAAATGCCTGCACGAGCACAGCAAACAGCCTAAAGAAACTTTACTTGCATCCCCTTTAGGTGTAATCTGCAAGTCACGCTGTTCTTTTCAGGAAAAACTAATGGCCACCTTGAGCTTATAATGCTTGCAACCGCCTCTTACAGGCTTATTGATGGAAGGGGCGCTGAAGTCTGTGACGGATACAGAGTGCTGGAAGGAGAATAGCCGGAAACTGCATGCTCAGCAGGTCTGGGATCACTAGTATATCTTTAGAAAGTCAAAAACTTTTTATATATGTTCTGCAGGAAAAATGTCTTTTACATTGAATCAACTTAAAGATGAGCCAATGATCACAGCCGAGGTATTCAACATCCACGTGGCTGGAAATGTAGAGATACAACACTTGTGATTTGATTTCAGAAATAGCAAACTTCATTTCTTTCCAATGTGTGGAAATCGATGCATAAGACATGAACATTGCTTTACCTGCTGGATATTACATCTGCTTGCTGGTGTCAGCTGTTTGCAAATGGTTTAGAGATGTACCTTTTCAAACATCACTTTTCTGCAACACAGTAAAACACAAACATCCATTTCGCAAAACCAAACATGCATGTGTGCAACAGCATGCAATGTGCTTCAGCTTGACTCAGACTTTCGATAAGTCCGTAAACAGATTATAGTAGTGGACATATGTACATCGAGCTTTGACAGGCTCTTTGAAGTGAAAACTTTTTGCCTCTATTATGGTCTTTGGCGCCCCTCTTAGGGGAAGTGGGGAACCTCTGATGTTAAAGAAACCTCGAAATTAAAACATTTCCCTGGACCAAGCGCTGATCATCTGAGTCATTTAATCAAATTTTGGAATATTATTAGAGATATTATCCAAGTAAAATTTGGACTGCAATCCTTGCAGACCAAGAATCTTCTGTAGCTCTGCACGATTAAATGTAGCTGGAAGGAAGGTAATATCTTACAGCCGGGGACGAAGGAAACGCTAATGAGAAGAAACATTAAGTGTGGCATTTATGTAACAGTTATAACCTTGTAAGAAATATAAACGATACCGAGATAAGAACATGGAAATAAGTAGGGCATGAGCATGTTGCAGGCACAAGCTGAGCGTGTAATGGGCAGTCTTTAATCTCAAATGTAGGTGTTCCATGTCGGCCTGTAATCTGATCAGCTTCATGGTGAGTTTTCATTATAGGATCTGTCCCAGATCTCTGTTTAAAGCCAACAGCCTTGAGGAGCTATTCGGCGCAGGCGTAAATCTTCACAAAGCCCCCCCACCAGCCACTGTGGCAACCTCCTAATGGCAAATTCTCCTGCATATTCATCACTCCAACCAGTGAGCACACATTAGAAGTGAGAACCCTATGATAGGCTGATATGATAGATGAAATGGATGAATGCACAGAGCATGCCTCTCAATAAATTGATCATTTCACTTCCTCCATCAAAATAAAAACTTTTTACTTTTAATTTAACAATGATGATTTTAGAATGAGTATGTTTATAGATCAGATAGAGATGAGTGGCGACAAACACGTAAAGACGTCAAAAATAGCCCTTTTTTAAAATCACAAGGCTGCGACCTGTGATTAGAAGTAAACTCCACTGTTGGAGCACACAAACACACATCAGACATGTCTCTCAACACACACACACACACACGCACACACACACACACACACATAGCAATCAGTCCAGCACAGCACACACTGGCATCAGTCATAAATCAGCAGAGTCTCCCACTCGTCCTCACACACGGATGCACCAACATACATCGCAACAGCTCTGAGCCCCCCTCACGCGTTCCACCGGCGAACATTGTGATGTCAAACCTGAACGTCTTTGTATGTGTCATGGAATTAAACTCCAGGCAACCTTTCAGCCATAGAAACTGAAAATGATAAGGGATGTGGTGGCAGATGAAAGAGTGTAACCGAACAATCTCACACCATATTTTTCCTTCTTTTCAGCAGCTGTTTACTCTTTTGTTTCTCCTACAGCTGCAGAAGTTTGCTTATCCTCTGAGATGTAACATAACAGGTTGTATTCAGTCCGTTCTGTTCAATAAAAAAACAAAACATAAATCCTAAATGTGTAGATGACAGCTGGGTTTTGAGTGATGTTGTATGATTGAGTATGTTCACAAAGGGGCTGGTAGCTTGATTATTTTTCCCCAAAACTTTTCCTAAGCTTTATTTAGATAATTCAAACATCTTCTGATGTGATCAGCCCATATAAGGCTTTGGAGTTGGCTTATTTCCAACTTTGGAACAAGACGTAGTTGGACAGACAAATTAAGATGGTGTGTGTCTGTGTTTTTTACAGGATTAAAAACTATTTGTCCATGTCGGAGGATTTAGGATAGATTTTTCTTTTCTTTTCTTTAACTTTTGCAGTGCAGTTTACATTCATCCCCAGTGAAACATTGTTGAGCAGAAGACAGTAAATGTGACGTGTTGTGAATGAACTGGGGCTGGAAGTTGTGCATGTCAAAGAAATGTGCTCCTACCCATCTTTTTCACAGAAAATGAGCCAATGGCAATAATCTTCCATCTCAGGAAGCATACCATGTTTTACAGGATAACAGTCCCAAAACATTAGTTTTTGGATTTCCCTGAAAGGTATCTTTGAAATTCACGAAACAACGTCCCTGTCTATAAAGGTTCTGTTATGGTACAAGCCAATATAAACTACCTTGGCTGGTGTGTCTTAAAATTATCCAGCTGTAATGAGAAAATGGTGTATTTTGGTGATAGTGGCCCCTTGCAATCTCTTAAGCCAATTCTTCCCAATCACATCCTTCTACCCTGCGAGAACCCAACAACACAGTTGCTGTGTTTCCTTTATTTGCATCTAAAAGAGCTGACTAAAAAAGGTGACCGGATATGATAAAAATCTATGAGAAGTAACTATAGTTAAGATAACTACTTCTTCTACCTAAACTGATAACCAGCAAAGCCTCTGCTGGCACCCTTTGACACCATTCACACCAGCACAAGTCTAATTCACATTTCTGTTTCACAGCTGTTGAAAAGGTTCCTTGATATGCGGATCACTAGGGAATGGAAACTGGGCAGTGGAAACATCCTTTATGTCAATAGATTACTTTGCTAAGTAATCCCTTTCGAAATTCTGCAGATGTGATTGCATTGTTACACAGTCATCATGAGAATCCACCAAACACATAAGAGTTCACTGTCATCCAGTGTTGGGGATACCTTGATGTGTAATTCACTCCATATCTTTTTAATTTGTCAATCCAACCATTGAAGTTTTAACTTTGTTTTGTAACTCTGACGCCTCATTTTGGACACTCTATGTTGGATGGGCCAGCTACCAGACCTGATGTGACCATGTCAGAGGGAATTTACCCAAAGCACCCCAGTTTTTCCACATCTTGCTGGTTGTAATTGTCAAATTGATGATCACACAAAAAAAGGCAAGCAGATGAGCACAAGTGGGCATGCATGCAAATGTAGAACCAGCGCACACTCATATGTGCAAACACACGAACAGAGAAAACACCAATATGTACATGTATCTACAAGTATCTTCACTGAACTTCAAACGTGAAAGGTTTGTAAATTCAGACAGCCCTGTTTTCCCATTTTGAAGTTTTCTTCTGTTGTCTGTACTTCACAGATATTCCTCTGCTTTTAATCTTTGTTCTTTTTTTTTATCAGCTAGTATATCTCCCCGTTCCCTGCTCCCCTATTTTTTTAAGCTTACAACTCTCAATAACTGAATTTTCACCATTTTTATCTCCACCTTTGTATCTCAATGCAACTGTTTTCAGCTGAAATACTATAAAGTGCTACAACTGGTTATTGAGGGAAATTGAAAAACTAATGATGAATTGATGAGAAGTGATTTTGAAATGTATGTTTTCAATCTCTCAAACCTTTTTTCAAACACAAACATATTTGCATGGATAACACTCAGTCGCACAAACATACAAACAAGCAACTGGCATTCCGGTGCCTACTGTACTTATCTGGCAGACCGAATATTTTTGTATTGGCAGAGGAGAAGATGTTTGAATGTCTTTTTAAAAGTGGCATTGCACAGGGCGTAGCAGGCTGGATTGATGGTGCTATTGATGTAACACAGCCAGTAACCGATAGTCCATACTGTGTTGGGGATGCAGCTGGAGCAGAAGGTGTTAATTAGCACCATTACATTATAAGGAGTCCAGGTGGCGACGAAAGCCACCAGGATGGCCATTATAGTGCGGGTAACTTTCTTCTCCCGCGATGGCGCTCCTTTCTTCTTCTTAGTTGGAGGCTGTTTCGTCATCTTCACGATCTTCCTTGCAACGTGGTTTTGCCGCTCTGAAGTTGGGACAATCTCAACTGTGGCATTTGATGGCGTGTAGTAGTCCCCCTTTGGCGACTTGGTCTTGATCTTGATACAAGTGAGTTTGGAGCCCCCTGCCTTGGCTCGCTGCCGTGGGACTTGGCTTGTCTCAGCACTGGAGTTGGCTGCGGACGGTGCTGGTTCCTCATCCTTCTGGTTGGAAGCAGCCACACTGCCGGATGTTGAGTCATTGGAGCTCTCTTTCTCCTCCACCGCATCTCTTGCAGCGCAGTTCTGTCTGGCCACGTCTTCACCTTCAGTTTCTCCATCAGCGGTGGTGGAGGAAGGTCCTTTGCCATTCTGCAGTTTCCCGTCATGCTGGCAGGCCCCACCATCGGCGCTCTGATTCCGGGAATGCCCCGCGTCCTCCCCCGGTACGTTATTGTTATTGGGTTTCGGTGTGCTGTTTCTTCTCTGGCCAGGCGACAGAGCCTCTGGGTTGGCCCCTGATGACTTCCGGTTATCCTTCTTCACACGGCTCTTGCTCGCTCTGGAGATCTGCCAGTATAGTTGGATCATAATAATGACAGGCAGGTAAAAGGCAGCAATGGCTGTGCCAAAAGTCACAGCAGCATTGGAGAAGAACTGGATATAGCACTCTTTTTCAGGCACTGTTCGCCCACCAACAATGAACTGCCAGAATAGAATAGCAGGTGCCCAGAGGATAAACGAAAGGACCCAAGCAGCAGCAATCATCATCCCCGCCATTTTGGTGGTCCTTTTAACAGGGTAGCTGAGGGGCTTGGTGACACAGAAGTATCTGTCAAAGCTGATGATGAGAAGATTCATGACAGATGCATTGCTGACAACATAGTCCAAGGCTAACCACAAGTCGCACACCACTGGCCCCAGTGGCCAGTAGCCTATTACTATGTAAACTGTGTACAAGTTCATAGAGCACAGTCCAATAATTAGGTCAGCACATGCAAGGCTGAATAAAAAATAATTGTTGACAGTTTGTAGGTTCCTATTAACTTTGATGGAGAGCATGACCAGGATGTTGCCAATAACTGTGACCAAACTGAGGGAACCAGCCACCAACACGATGAACACCACCTCCACAGTCTTGTAGGCGCTTTCGCTCTCTTCCACAACTTCGGTCTCATTGCCTTCAGAGGCATTCCAGTATGTGAAATTGAATGCATCCATGGCATTTGGTCTTTTGTTGCCACCTCCTACTCAGATGGAACCTACAAGAAAACAAAAGAGAAGAGATATTTTTAATAAGGTGCTAACGATGACTGAGACAGCCTAGGCTTTTAACAACAGTTTTTTCCATGGCATGAACAGCAGTGGTATGCTCTAATTTGGGAGAAAAAACAGTCCAACAGGCTATCATTTAACACATAATGGTGTAAGTGCAAAATATAATTATGATCCAGATAGAGATATAAACAAAATAGAAACACTGGATGCTTCATCAAACCATCAGTATTAGCATTACGCCCTTTTCTGTTTTGATCCTGCTTTTAGCTCATCTAATTTATCAAATAACAGTAGCACTTTTGGCATGCACACTAATTACTGTAGCTAAGTAATTAGAGGCACAGATTTCTGGCACGTACATTTTTCATAATCAGAGCATAAATAACACCTCACTATTAGACACCTGTTCTGTTATGAAGTGAAAAAAAACACTCAGGGAAACTGATAGGACACTATCTAAATGGGCAAGAGAGATGTAGGTTTTCATTTCTGTATCTGAACACGATTTAAAAAAATAATATGAACTTAGCACCATCTGAAAGTAAGAAAAAACAACCTCAAGCATCAATCTAAAATGAATGATAATACTGCTCTTCATTATTCAGTTGCGTCCACCTTCAGCAGCAATGATATAAACAAATGTGTTTCTGTATGACGTTCTTTGACTTTTACAATGTTAGTGAGAAATTTTCACCCATTGTTTAAATAACTGACCAGCAGATTGGCCTTTTTACTATTTCAGCCTAATTGCTGTGGTGACTCTTGCAGTGATCTCCAGTATGTAAGTGTATACAGTACACCAGCAGTGCAGAACACTGACGTGCACGCATGTCCCAGCCCTTAGGGTCCCACTGCATTTGACTCAGGTTGAGGTTTGAGATTTTGATGGGAGCATTTCAGCACATGGATTCTTTTGTATTTTAACAATTCTGTCAGAGATTTGCTGCTGGGCTGGTGATCATTGTCCTGTTGGCTGACTTAGTTTTAACAAATGGCCTAATGCTAGTCTTCAGGATACTCAAGGATACAGTGCAGTTTGTTGTCGACTCAAACACTGCAAGGTACTCTTTTCCAATGGCTAGAAAACAATCCCTGATTATCAGCCCTGCACCTCCAAGGCCACGAGGACTGCTATGATTGACCATAATGTGCCATTCAAGTCAAACATCCCAAAATTGATCTAATTTGTTCAAAGAACATTGGACGTCATTCATCAACCATTCTTACCAACACATCTGTTCTTAAGTAACAATCTTAAGTTTTTTACAAAGATTGTGGAATTCACAAAAATCTTCATAATCTACCAACACTGTTACAAAGTTTCAAGTGTTTCCATGTTTGAGCAAAATCAAATAAATAGCAAGATTTTGCAAATCCTGTCCTAACAGAAAAGGTACTTTCCATTAGTTTTATTGACTTCTGAACAAGTTGTGGACTAGACATATTTGATTCTGTTGTCCGTCCTTCTAACTGACGGTGCACTAGACGCATATATGCAATAAAGCTAGCCAGATCTGTATAATGTAGATAACACACAGTAATATCTCAAACGTTGCATTTCCTCTGACGTCTTACTCAATTCCAAGGCCTGATAGTGGACATCTTTTTTATTCTTATGTTTTGAAAAAAATAAAACCTTACCGGAAAACAAAAACAATCATTTAATTAATGAAAATACAGTTGTGTTTTCAGTGTTGATTTTCTAACATCATCAACTTTGTACTCTTTTTTGTCTGTTCAGAAAACTCCAGGCAGGATCTTTTCCCAGCCTTCTGTCTGTGCATGTGCTTTGATCAATACATTTCAACCACATAATTCTAAATAACCAACTAATGGCCCAGATCACTTTCTTTCTATTTCCTTGGTCATGTGAATGTGTTTCAAAACTTTTGTATTTTCAGATGATGGGCGCATGCATTTTTAAAATGAGAGCAATTATACACAGCACCCAGGCTATTATACCAAGAGTTCAATAGCAACATTAAAAGGAATTGTTGACAAAACTGTGTCTAACATTTTATCTTCAAAGGTCCATTTCCAAGTAACCCTTTAAGATTCTCTTCACAGGACATTGTGAAAATTCTTTTAATCCCCCTCTAACCAACTAGTTGACCTGAAACCTGAAACATTTGTGATGTCAGCTGTGCTTTGAACACAGAATTACTCCATTCTACCCGCCACATATATATAAGCAAAAATGTGGATTGCCTGCTCTGACCATTTGCAACGTTTTATGCCATTATGTCTTTGTGATGGCTTAAACTGAGCAGTTTGGCATAAACATTTGGCTAAACTGTTCCTTCATTTTTCCCCCCATATCTCCTCATTTTGTCGACAGAAGTCTCAGTCTTTATCCAGCCTCTAACCTAAAGATTTTGCAAAGTATCACTTTTTTGTTCATGATTAATACACCACCCAAATAAGGTCATTTTTAAAGATTCACTTTCAAATATTTAAGTAGGCCTACTGTTCTTGCACACGTGTAAAAAAAAACAAAAAACTAAGCTTTATTACATGGTTGTGCGAGTAAATCTTAGGAAATTCAACAAAGGCTTCACATGAAAGCCACACATTTCCCATGAATGTATGTGCAGCTGACTGGATTGACAGCTAAGGGATCCAGATAAAACTCATTTGATTGAAACCAAAAGCATTTTCCTTTTCCTTTCCAAGGAAGTTTTCCTATTCACAGAATGGCGGGAAACTGACTTAATGTCTCAAAACCACCAAAGATTATAGAGGCATGTGTTCAAATTACATGCAAGTGACTGGTTTCTCTGGTCAAACATTTGAATGCAGTCCATTCACGAAAGGGGAAAACACCAAATACAACCTGGTATTAGCAAGGTGTAATAAGGTGACCCATGAGTGTAGTTTATAGTATTACAGAATAACAAGATAGACTAAAGGACTGCAAATGAGTCTGTGTTTCCCCAAAAGATATGTTTTCATTTTTTTTCCCATGCACTTATCTTGAGCTTTAAGGTAGTAATCAAATATGTTAAATGAACTTAATATCTTGTGCTATAATTAAAAGGCACAGTTAAGATGTTCTTGCTACTCCCATCTTGAGCTGGCAGCTGCAGGGACATCTGAAAAGAGCATATTTAGTCCAAAAAGGAAATAAACTTAAAGCAAACAGAGGGAAACAGCTTTCTTCTTCAGGGAACACTAGGAAAATCTTAAGAGAGAGATTCATTACTTCTCTTGAGTCAATTTATTAGTTTAAAAACCTGATTGTTCACTAGTGATGAACATCATATTAGGGATTTTTTTTCAAGGAGATTCAATAAAAATTTTCTGGTACTGATAGGAGACTCCATCAAAGGTATCACTATTTTTTCTGCAACATCAGAACCTGAGTTAAGAAGTTTGAGGGCATGTCCATGCAAAGCAGTATTTTCCAAAAAAGTTTTTTTGCCTCCTTAACTGCCTCCAAAAAATCACACCACACATTGAAACACAATGAGGAGTAAAGCCAACATCGACTTAGCCTCCAGCCAAAAATAAGTTCCTTCAGCAAATCCAAAAAAGGTTGAAAGTTCTTTACATAGCAGTGTTCTCTCTGTCAGCTATTTAATATAGATTTAAAAATGAAAAACCCTGTTAACAAGCACAGTCTTGGCTGTCTGCCAATACCATGTAAACAAATGACTTTACAAGCCCCCCTGATCATGTTCATGAGCCAAACTAGGTGTAAGAATTTCTGTTGTGATCAAAATCAGCTTGAATAATGATTGCTTAATGGAGCCAAAGTTGATGGTGCAACGTGGGAAATCTTCTGAGGCAGGAAAGCTGTTTTCACCAAGACTGCCATTTTGACATTAAGTCTTTAACCACTGAGCCTGACGAGTAACTAGTGAACATTCACTTATCTGCTGTGCCAGAAATCCCTAATCATTGCATTAGGCATGGAGCTAAGCTAGCCTAATCCCCATAAGATGTTTAAGTCCACCGATTTACATTCAAAAACACTAACAATACAAATGGGACACACTTGTGGCTCACTTGAGCTGTGTGGATTAGAGAAGTAAAGTGGATCAGTATGGATGGTCATAGCACAGTGATGGCAGTTTACTCCCTTAACTGCTCTTTGTCCACCTCCTGCTGCCATAAGCCGTGTCCCACACCTGAAAGCTCTGCCACGACTCAGCAAAAGCCGCGTCCCGGCTAGCGTCAGCTAAAGATGCTCAAATCCTTTTACAGTCAATGTGTACAGCCCCAAAAAATACAGGTCTACAGGGAGTTCAGCTTTGGTCTCTTACACACTTAGTCCTGCTAACGTGACCATTATGCTCTTGCTTCCATGCAAAACCGGTGATATGCTTTATTTAATCCCAGCTGCAGCTTTCTACTCTGATCAATGGTAAAGTCGTAGCTGAGAAGAAGAAAAGCCTGTCCGCTTCAGGTCTGACTGGTACAAAGAGAGGGGTCTGCAGCCAGACTCTCTTGGGTACAAAACAGTGGCACTGCAGCCCCGCTGAGCAGCAGTGCAGTCATGGTCACCCGGTGAGAGCGGCAGCAGCACTCAGAGCAAAACCATCAATCACGGAGCTTACCTGCAACTCTCAGCACAACGGCCGCCGGAGTGTTCGCATCCGAAAGAGAACAATCCGAGCTCTGTCTAATTATTCCAAGAGAGATGAATGTTGTGCTTTTTCCTCATTCATCTGATCAATCTTCTAAGTGGATTACATTTGACATAATACTTGCAGTTAATTGTTTTTTTTGTCTTGGGTATCCACTTAAACTTTTTACTGCAAAACCCAGTGAACTAAATTTGAGTCTGGACTCCGTAAATCCTAAATTTGCCCTTTTTGTTTGGAGTGAAAAAAGGGTGACAAGTCAGTGGTTGCCATAGGAGGATGTGAATAAATGAGTTTGAGTATTGTTCTGTGCTCACTGTTAGGTATTCCTGGAGCTGGCTCACTAGAGCTGAAAATTGCTTATGCCCTCTGGGACATGGAGAAGGCCAACCTCACCGTTTTTTTCCCCTCAACTTCTGTCTTCACCCTGTCAGTTGAAGTGGACTCCAGGATGGCCAGATGACGATATGGTTGTGGTAAAATAAGAAACATTTGGTACATGTTTGGCAGGATTACAGTTACTTCTTTGCCTTTTTATCTGAAGTTAAATACTTCAGATACACTTCACTGGTTTTATGCAACATCAAATGTCAACTTTCTATTGATGGAGGTCTAAGCACGGATATAGGAAACCGTTTTATGGCTGCTGTGGAGGTGCACTTAAACGGATGAGCTTGGCTGCATCCTGGGGTCCAAATTCATGCCTCAACCCATCTTTTGAGCACTGATTGCAGGTACAACTCAGAGCACTGGCAACTTCTTACCTGAATTTTTATTGGAGTTAGTGGGATCTTTGTTTATTTGCTGTTTGAACAAAAGCATGAACAGACTAAAGAACCTATCGTCGCTGCATCAGAGCTTCTCCACTGGGTTTCACATCATTTTAAGTGGTTTTTCCAGTATTTCATTCATGCAAAAATAATTTTATATAAAAAAAAAATCCAAATGATCCTCCTCAGCTTGTCACAAAAAGAAAAATCAAAGCACTGATTTCAGATTTCAAACAATTGATTAAATACAGCATGTAAATACTTTTGGCACTGTACTGTGAGGTTAAGTCCCAGTTTGTGAAAATATTGGTTCATTTTATCCTCTGTGTGTATAAACTGCTCTCTATCAGGGCTTTCAGTCTGAAAAAGACTGGAGGTAAACAGAAAATACACCGCCATATTTAGAAAACTGCTCAGCAGGAAATTAAAGTTGCTCTGATAACCATCAAATCTCAGGCAGTCTATGCATCAAACCAACGGGGCATCTTTGTTTTCTGACAAAACACGGTTAAAAGATCTGAATCCCAAGCTGAAGCATGACTAAAAATGTGTGTTAATTCCCTCAAGTTATCTTCTTTGTCTTAAAGGGTGTCATTCTGAGTTATTGAGAAATGCCAGTAGAGATTCTAAGTAAACATTTGTACTTCAGATGATTTTAGTCATTTACTAGGATCATGTTGAGTCAGATTTACTTCTCACCTTGCCACAAACTTGTGTCATCTTGGGTTGTTTCCCGAGCAGAAACAGTATGTAATACCTCCAGCCAACTTAGTAAAATCTCTCTAGTATATCAGCCTGGGAGGAGATCCAGGGGGTTGCCACCTCAGAGAAGACCCCGCAGGCATCCAGATCTGAATAAGTGGCTTCTTTCAACTTCAAGAGCAGTAGTCTGACTTAAAAGGCGAGCCCAGTTTTTATCTGGAGGATCTCACTTTCATGTGTTCAAGTTTCCAAACCATGTTCATGTTCAAGTGGAGGTCTAAGCAGAATATAAGTTAGCATTTAGCAAAGTGGTCTGGAGATCATTCTAAAGTATGTTTATACTGAGGAATTGTTTTACTTTTAAATACCATTCACATGATAAATCACTTGTAAAATATGATCTTATTATCCATCTTATTCTCTGTATTCTTTACATATTGTGTTTGCTGTTTGTTTAAGCAGCTAATGGCCCAAAAGGCAAAAGCACTCATCAGTAGTGGTTAAATCTTAGCCGTTGTACTCCTGCTTTATTAACACACATTTATTCCCTGGAATGTGTTTAATGTGAACTACAAAATTCTGTAAAATTCTTAGAGAAATAAATGAAAGTCAAATACAAGCAGAGATGACTGGTTTGTAGAAGTTTGACTCATGTTCAAACATCAAGTTTTTTATTTTTATTTTCCTGTGTTCCCTTTCTTTCTCTGTTTACTTTCTGCTCTGTTGTGTTGCATTGCTCTCAGTTGATTTACCCACCCAACCCTTTCTGCATTCAAATTTAACCAGAGGTGGGATGTGGATCAGCTTAGATGTAATTAACTTTTGATCTTGATCGATCAGTGTCTGGATCTGGGGATTGGTTTTTGTGTTGCCTCAAAAGGGTCAAATTCTGTTTGTCCTTTAAGTTTTATCTCCAGTAAGCGAGCCCTGCTTCCCTTGACTGGATGGAAACAAACCTGCTTTCCCTTCTCTGAAACCAGAGGGCTCAGATAACTTAAACCTTCACCTCAAAACTCAAAGAAGTGTGTGATGTGTGGAGCAGCTTGGGATGTTTGCTGATTCTCTCTTTTCTGTCACAACTATAAAAGTGTTCAGGCTAACCTTATCTTGATCCACACCGACATCTCTGGCCTTGTCTTTGGAAGCAGTTAGCAAAAGCTCCAGCTAAACAACAAAATCCCCAGGATCGCAGTGATGCACAAGCACATGAGGGGATTTTGATTAGGTAATTCAGTGTTAAATCTTTATGAAATAACTTTCCAGTGGCCTTGCGTCGAAAGTTAAACAATAGCATCTTGCTTGAGAGGACGTAATTAGAGGAGAAACCTCTCCTGTGCAGGTGCGACAAAGCCTCTAAAAGCCAGACATCTCTGATGGTGCTTGTGTCAAGTGGATGCGATGTGAAGCAAGAGACATTAATGGAGAGTTAACAAGCAGGAAATGACATTCAAGGTGGAAAAAAAACAAAACAAGCTTTAATCTGTGAGATTTCCAGTACAGCCTGTAGGTGGCCATGTGTCACTGTGCACCAAATGCAGGGATGACGCTTCAATATACACAAGAATCATGTCTTTGATTCAAAATGTCTCATCCTTCTCTTTCAGTCTCATACAGTCAAAGAAAGTAAAAATCAAGTGACTTTCCCTTTCTGTCTCCGTCTGTTGATGGATTGTCTTAAATCATGAGGCTCTCAATTCCCTCTGACCTTTAGATAGGCCTACTTCCACTTTAGAAATGATGTTCATACTGATTTACAGCAAATCGTCTTCAGCGCAGCAAGAATGTCACTTTAAGCTGCCCTCTATCCCGATGCCCTCCACTTCTTTAGAAAATGCTGGGAGATCTGTCCATTGATATTCCAGCTACTTTGCAATGGCAGCCTCCACACCATCTGTGAAAAATGACAGTGTCACATTCGACCTCTGCCGCTCTGCGAGGTAGCCCAGCCAGCCGTTTGCTGGTTCCCGCCACTCTCAGATCCAAAATATCTGCTACATAAACATGTCTTGAAGTGTGTTTGCAGCTGCCAGTGGAGTACGGATCAAACCAGCCATGTTAGTTTTGAACAGATGCAGGTCAATGGAAAGATCATAGAGTTTTAACTGCAGGGGACAGTCCAGAAGTTGCTCTGTCTGGAAAATACAAGAAGCTTTCTGGGATGCAGAAAAAGAAGAAGTAGGAGCTCAGCCTATAATGAATGAGCAATGTCCTCAAGCAGGCTGGGAAGGTAAGAGGGACGAGTCAATTTTCTCCTGTCATGCTGAAACCCTGCAGCAGCTTTATGACTTGACAAACACCGTCACGCTAACGCTTGCTATCTCGCCTCTCACTTCACATTTAGCATTTTATTTTATACACATCCTTTTCCCCAACCCTGCGCCAGATATTCTCTGTTGATTTGCCTTTAATTAGCAGTTTTCCATATTCTAATCTCAACTGCAGGAGAGCTGAAAGCTGTGACCCAACTGAGAGTTTAATTAGCTTGACTTAGCGCAAGTTCCATCTCATGTTTCTGGTTTCAGCAGACATATCTGCAACTATATCTACAACCTTGACCGAAACATATCACCATCCCGTCACAGCTGCTTGTTTCCCGCCTCATGGACATTTTCCCAGCCTGTCTGTTGGCAGAAACATGACAAATGTTCTTATCTGGGCACCAAGGACATTGCAGCAGCCCTGAAACGCACCATAATCAACAGGCAGATGTGTTAAGCAACATCTAGCATGCTAGTCGTCTCCCTGCTGACATCCTTCCAAACAAGCCCATGTTTTCAGCCACACAAATAATGGAATAATCCAGGAATAATGTCCAGCCACCTCGGTGTGCATTATTCTTTCCACCCTGTACACACAGAAATCCTTTGAGCTTGAATAAGTGTATTGACATTTCCATTTCTTCTCCCATAAAAATGTGCCCACTTTTGATTATCTAATCTGTGTCTCATGCAGGCAAAAATAGAACATCAATGCTTGTTCTCACACAATGCAGTGCAAGCCTTCCTCTATGGCTTATCTTTGGCAGTTGAGGCTCTGATTCACATTACTCCAGGAAAATGGAGCCATGGCTAATCTTTGTTTGTCCGAAAATGCCATTATGCACACTGTTATGTGGCAATATTGTGTCTCACTTCATTGTTTCTGTCTGGTAAGATTCTCTCTCAAGTCATGCAACCTCTAAGAGAATGACAAAAAATTGTCTGCATTTCCTTAGGGACCCCCCTCTCTGTTCCTGCGTCTTCATGTTATGCCTGACAAAGAGTTGGCCTGCGACTCTTCTGGCAGTTTCTGGTTCATTTCTGATTTCACAAAGAGTGCAGACATGAATGCACTCTTCACAGTCTTTGCATCTTAGTGAAGGCTTAGTGATGGTCTCATGCAGGTCAAGGAGAGGCCTTTCCATGCTACATAAGAGCCAGCCTTCCCACATTTTATTTAATTAAACTCTGCTCTGAGGACTAGGGGGCCTGCAACTCACAGCTCTTGACTTGTGTGCAGCTCTTCAGCCCTGCACAGGCTCTAAAGGAAAATTGAGTGTAGTTCTGCGTGGACAGATCATTTACGCTCACTGACAGCTTTAGAACAAACACACAGCATTGGTACTCTACTGAAAAGTACCAAACTGGAGAGTGACAAAAAGCAATTTCAGAACTTCTGTGGAAAGCAGAGCTGTGCAAACTCTAAAAAAAGGGCACCAAGTCCACAAAGTCAGCTTCTCCTGTAGGTATTCTGGCAGCTTAGAGATGGTAAGGCAGGGAAATGGAGAATCATTCATTTACATTTCATTGCATCTATATCAGGACTTAAGAATAAATGTGAAAGAGTGAAACAAACATCACAACTCGACAAACTGATTCAGCTCCTGCAGAGCGAATCATCTTAGGAGAGCTTAGCGATGTAGACCATACTAAGCAGATGCCACAATGTTGCAGCTTTTGGCTTTTTCTGTTATGAGCATTAAAAACTATTAAAATGCCCAAGGTGTACCCTGCTAGTCACCTTTTGCAGCTGGAATAGGCCCGAGATCAACTATCACCCTGTTTTGGAATAAGCCAGTCTAGACAATGGATGGGTGGGTTTTCATTGTTCATTGTTTTGTGTGGGCAGTACTGGTTGTTTCTCAGTGTCCTCTGTTTGACCACGTGCCTTAACTCTATGTGAGATCTGTCTATCTGCATCAGTTTTGTTTTATTTTTTACATAATTTTGGATAAATGCACCTTTTTCAGATCTTCTGCAATCCAAAAATTGGAATAAGCAGCTCGAAGACGGATGGATTTTAGATGTTATCAGCTTCATTAAAAAGTGATTTGTTTCTCTATTCATGTGGTTTAAATCCAGTGACTGATCAAGTATCTTATAAAAGATTCAAAACACAGATTTGTTAATCAACCCTATTTTTCTTCTCCTGTAAGAATAAACTCAGGAGTGCTTGGATGCAGAACTACACACTCCACTGTCCATCCATAAATGCCATATAGGGAAGGATAACATATCAGTGTGAGTGATCACTCCAGTATCTTTAATAAGACTTCAACAGTTTTTCTTCAAGGATTTTTATGTCAGACAGTTGCTTGTAATAAAATGTTCCTAATCTGTTATCTTTTAATTTAAATAAGGTCTATGAGTTTCTTACAATGCTGGTAATTTAAAGTAAAAGGATGCGAGTGCACAAAAATCATGTTTAATTTTGATGTGTTGAAGAGTTTAAGACAGCATGTGAATAGATTAGAAATAAATTAGAGTGGGCAAAATGAGCTGCAAACAAACGGAAAGGTCATCTCCCATTAATGTGGTGCGAAGGCCCCTCTGAGAAATGAGATCTTGTTATGCAAGTGAGCTCTCAGACTCTGCAGACAGTGGTTCTGAAGGTGCCACTGTCTCTCAGTGTTGACTGACTTTATGACCAGACATTTTAACTCAGGACAATGAGCAATTATAATTAACTGTCACTAAACTGCACTCTGCCAGAGGAACATAATGCCACTAATGTCACTCTCAAAAGTTTAACTGCTACTCAAAGGGTAAAGGAACATAAACTTTGGATAGATTTCAGCTCCTGAGGACAAGCGGAGCAAAGAAAAAAAGTGATGTTACATAAATCCAAGTTGTTTTAAATAGAAAGATCTTTTTTGTTTTAAGGAAATGTTTTTAAAGCTGCATTTCAATATTCCTATGTTTTGTTTTGTCACCAAATAATGGATGCATCTGAAAATGTTTGATTATACTGTTGCTGAAGATGTCTAATAGGAATATATGTTCACTAGTAACGTTATCAGTACCAAGTTGGATCTCATTATTTTCCTCCACAACTGCCTTCATTTTTGGTAAAATAGGCTGTGGAAGCTGTTAGAGTCCAGTGTTGGAGATGATCTGAACTTTCTGACATGGAGCATCATCCTACTGGAAGCAGCATCAGAAGATGCTCCACTGGGCTCAGAAAGGGATGGACATGGTCAG
>JBBBVT010000025.1:18681413-18693422 GCA_037177035.1 Craterocephalus eyresii | reverse complement strand
GACATTTTAGTGCCTCTAAAAAGAGACATTTTCTGAAAAACAACAACAAAAAAACAGCAGACTCTGTAACAGACTTTCAGATATCATGTGATTAGGAATGAGGCTTGAAACAAATGTAAGCTGGAGCGTTAATACTGTGAATTGTGTTCTTGTAAGAGCCTGATTTTATTCCATGAATTTTCAGCCTAATAGGTAACAAACACATACATGTGATGGGATATAAAGTTACTGATGATCAGGTCATATTTTCTTTTCATATTTTTTTGTTAAATCATATTTGACATGGTTTTAGCTGTTGAACTGCAAATTTAATTTTTTTGTTTAGTTTCAGATACAAAACTGAGATCAATGAAACCAATAAAGTGTTAATATTTGAATAAGCATGGTACCAGTTTATCCTGCAAAAGCTGGGCCTGAGTGTAAAAGAGGTTAAGAACCCCTTGTTTTAGAGAACCACACACCTTCAGCCTCACACTTAGAAGAAGAAACATGGATCCTACATAACAATATTATCAAATTTTCTAAAAGGAAATATCGCTAGTTGTGTTTCCTGCTAAAACATGAATGCATCTATTGGAAGTATTAGCAATTTAGTCCTGTGTTCATATACTGTATGCTTTTAAGCCAATTAAGCTCAGGAAATATGACCTGTTTTCTGTTTATTATCATTTATTAAGCTGAATTGATACAAGAATATTTGTACCTTCTCTGAGCTTGTATTTTCTAATCTACATAGATCATCTAATGACTGAAAGCCTGCAGCTGAAAGATGGTGGGTGTGGTCATATATAGTCTGCACAAAGCGATGCATCAGCACTTATCAACTAAGATGTATCTGCACATTGAAAAGTTAAATAAGGGCATTTGTGCTCCTTTAATTCTCCTTTTATCATAAAAACGTCAACTGCATTTGGAGATTTGTCAGAGAAAATTCTGTTTCTAAGGAAATGACAACATATTTCTTACTTAACATGATAATGAGACAAGGTTTCAATGATAATAAAAAAGAAAGATTAAGGTTGATATCCTCAGCTCGTATGGCTAATCTATTTTCAAACCTACGCTTAGCGGACTTCCCAAAAGACTGAAAGGAGTCTACCGAAAGGGAGATTTAATTTGAGGTGGATAATAGAGGTTTAACGGTCCTTAAAAAAGCCTCCTAATGTTGTGTTTGCTTGGTTTAATGCTTTTGATTTGTTTGTTTATTCTCTCTCCGTGTCTCTGTGTGATTTCCCATGGCTCCCCTGTGGTGCGGAGCTAAATGAAGTGAAGTCAACACACACAAACACACATATACACAACGGTAGTGGCACTCGTGTCTGTCACAGCAAGGCAGGGGGTGGTATCCATCACTGTGGCTTCCATCTCAGGGGAGATGATTGATTTTTGAAGCTGGCCTGAATCACATGATAAATGTCAAAGCTAAGGTGCATTATTTTATCTTTTTCGGATTATAAGTGGCTGGAGACATGACATCTTCTTTGAAAGACGACTCTCAGGTAACACATGTTGCAAGCAGATGGATGTGAATGCCAGCCCTGAAAAGGATGTCCAAACCTCCAGAGACCTGGCTGCTACATTTCCCCTTACACTCATAAAACTTTCCCCATGACCACAAATATTTAAGCAAATATCTAAACAAGCCAACATCCAGCTGAATGTAATTTGGCCCCTTAGAGCCACAAACAACAAAAAGCCCATCTCGTTTAGCCCGCTCCCTCTATGTCCCTCTGCTACTCAGCTGTGTCCATCTCTTAATCAGATTAGGACATTATATTTGAGGTTGTTGGCTTAATCACCGTAATAAAGGGTCACTGAGAGCATTTGCTGCCCATTAGTGTCATTAGCCTGCAGCTGAAAGGAGGGATTTGCAGATTCTGCTTGATCACCGCTGCTCAGAAGAGGTGAGCATCAATCTCAGGTGAGAATATTGATCTGTTTACTCCCATAAGAGCCGGCAGGACTCGAAGGAGGTTGCCACCACACAAGAGCTCTAACAGTGAAGCTTCCACCGAAAAGGTTGCTGTTTGTTGCATAACATCCTAATATTTTTGCAGCAACTTTTTGGTTTAGGTAAGTAGTGCTGTTGAGGAAATGCTTTAGATCACATCCTGAGTATCAGCATCGGAAAAGTACGGAGTGCAAAAACTGGAAAGGAGAGCAGACATTATGAGTTTTTATTTTCCAGAGAAGGAAACGGAACTGCGCATGCTAATTCTATCTGGCCATGACCCAGAACTGTGACTTTTGTCAAATTTATTGCTGTGTGTCTCGTAGCAACAGGGCGCAGAGTGGTTTTAATCTGCAGGCCTCACGCCGTCATGCTTTCATGCCACAGTGGATTTGACAAACCAGTGCTAAGCGCTGTGCGCCTGCAATGGCAGGAAGCGACCAGAAGCCCTGCCAGGCGTCAGTCCAGTTGGATGACTGCTACTGCACTCCAGGGGCTGGCATCAATATGCTTCACTCTGCTGTGCTGCTTTTATGTGGCTGAGGATGAGAAGGAGTAGCTCTGCCAATTTGATTTATAACCCATGATCAGCAGCTGCATCGGAGACTGGAGGTTGTTATCCTCTTGTGTATCTGGAGGGATTGTAAGAAAGAAAGTTGCATGTTAATTTCCAACTAACAGAGCAGTGTATGTGTAAATGCTGCGTCATGCATATCAAATCCCTGGTCTGTGGGCACTGGGCAGCTCTCAGAAACAGTCAAGAAAGGGTTGTTATCAATGACCTCTTCAGTAATAAAACACCAGCATTGTGCTTCAAAGACTTTTAAAGGCTGTATTCAGCAGCCAGAGAGGCCAGACTTTAGTAATGGGTCATTGCACACTCTTAGCAGAGAGCTCCTCAAGGCTTTTTCCTCTGCCAGCTTCCGTCATCCAAGGATGGTTTTTCTCACCACAGATTTCACTGATGTAATTGCCAAAAGTTCAGAAGTGCACATAGTCTTTTGTTGAAAGCGAAGAGTCGAGACAAATTGGAATAGTGGGATGGTATTTATAGATTAAATGTAACACAAGATTGCATTGTTAATTTGAAGATGGACGCCCACAAGTCACTAAGATAAAATATTTTTTAAACACAAAGAAAAACATTAAACAAGAAAAAGATCTTTTTATGAGGTGAATGCATCTTTTCTCTTGGAACCGATTGTTCCAGGTCCAACCTGTCCGACCTTCATTTTTATCCTAGCTTTCTTCCAAAACTACTAAGTCATGGTCTCAGTTGATCCGAGGACACACACGTTATCAGTGTGGCTGCATTTTATGTCAAACTGAAGCATATTTGAGTCTAAAGCGATAAGTAACGACAGCTTCAGTAAAAGCATTGCATTTTCTATGTTTCTATAGATGTCTGACCCATATGAGCTCCTTAAAACCTGCACTGAAGTTTTTTTTCCCACTTCTTCTCCACTTTAATTACACCAACAAAAAGATCACAGATCCAACATTTCCAAAGACAGTCCCTCTATTACAAGTCCTGACCCTGGGTCCCTTTACACCTTAAGATCCTTTTCACCCTACTGCCTCATCCTCTTGACTTTTTCTTTACTCAGTTAATACAGCTGAAATCTTGTTATAAATGTTGTATTAAGCCATCTTATAGGCTAACAAATGAGTGTCAGATGCATCCTTACAATGTCAAAGATCTGAATTTATGAGTTTGCAAACACACAGTCACATTAATTCATAGATGTTGATTTTAGTCAAAGTATATCAAATTATTCAGAACTGAGTCTCACAGGGGAATATTCATGTCAAATTCTGAGTCATGACATTCGAAATTTAAAAAAAAAGAGAAAAAGTCTGCTTAAATGTTGCATTACAAAGAACATTTCATCCTTTGGCACAATTGTCACTGACAGAAGGCAATTTTACAGTCCAATACAGGGCTATAATTTGCAGTTATACCCAGGTTATGATGTTATTCTGTGGCCTCTGATACTCATTTAACAGCATGACTGAAGTCAGTGATCTGTTTGTCATTTGAATTTCTCCCAGACAGCTAAAATACTGTATGTCTGCAAAGAAAGTAGAAAAAGCAGAGCTGAAGTTGTGCACCTCAGTCGGTTGGCAGTGAAATACTCGTTGTCTGAGCTATTTGTGACACAAACAGAGTGAAAATGAGCTCTTCGATTGGCCTGTTGACAGGAGCGTAATCAATGTCTGCGGTGGCTGTTGTGATTTTAGCTGATGGAGTAATGACAGGAGGACAAGCTTCTGGCCTCAATTTAGGAATCACAATGTCAGAAATGTTTGAGTGTCTACTTAATAAGAACCTGAAGAATTAAATTTGAAATTATTGATGATAAAATGTGGAAGAGTGGCGCTTGTCTGTAATTCCTTTGTAGAATATGACACAAAATCGTGTAGAATTACATTAATGCATGTCTGAAATGTTTATACTTGACAGAACTTAGTGTCCTTCTTGGAATATTGATCAGAGAAAAGATTTTTCTCCATACTGACTCAAATTGGCTGAGATGAATGGAGCTGGAAATGGCCAGGGAAAAAGTAATTCTCCATTATGCCGGAGAGAAGAGACGGGAAGACGGCATGTGAGAAATGACCAAACTGGACAATGTTGATCACATCCAATTAGTACGGTATGTGTGCTCTCTCAGTCCAGCCTGCATTGGACCAACCAGAACAACCTCTCTCTGCAGCATAGTCAAAATAAAAGTGGACACCAAGACATTCCAACAGCACAGTGATAATATCTTCAGCTCAAACATTCATGTAAACAGAAACATGATCTAATGAGGTGCAACATTTTCACTATAATTTACTGTAAAGATTAATATTCAGATGTAGCCAGAACTGAGCTGATGTCCTACATCTGTAAAGAGAACAAAATGAAGATGAAACAACTTCAAATTATGAGTATAAAACATTAGCGTTTCTTACACTGGTGCAAAATGATTAGAGCAGAATAAACATGATAAAATTCAGCCATTGTCATATGTAAAAGATATCTACACTTCCAATCAAATGTTTGACTTGCTTACCCACTGGATTTAATGGTTTTGGTTGTGAATAAGTTCAGTGTGTATTTTTATGTGATCAAATTCATGACAATGGCTGACGTTCTGGAGATGTTACTATGTTTTTTATTTATTTATTTTTTTGGGTAATGTTTTTGTCTCGTTGTAGGCCTATGTTCGACCAGTCACCATATATTTACTTTACTGCTTCTTGGATTTTTCCCTCAATCCCTCCTACTTCAGAGATGAAAATGTACTGTTTTAATCCCTCAGAAAAAAATGTTTATTTTTTATAATAAAAGATCATACAAAATGTAACAAAACATAAATATTGAACACTTTTTTTTTACGTTATGTACAATGATAACATATAGTTAGAAAAGTGAAAAGTGACATCTGGAGGAAAATTAGACAACTTATTAGGTTAATTAGCTACAGGTCAGTAACATAAAAGGAGCATTTCAGACAGGCAAAATCTCTCAGATGGAAAGATGGACAGAGGTTCACTATTCTGAGACAAACTGGGTCTAAAATTGTGAAACAGTTTCAGAAAAATATTCCTCAGATTAAAATTGTTAAGACTTTGAAGGTACCACCATCTCCAGCAGTGATTCCCAACCTACATCCTTAAGGACCCATTCACACAATTACCAAAAAAAAACAGGGACCCCCTGCCCCATTCCGTGTTGAAACCATGCTGGATTTATGTTTTCAAAAGTGAGTTTCTCAACAAAAATATAAGATCTTAACAGAGTTATGTCCTCAGATGAAACCAAAGTTAAATTAACATAGTTTTACTTTTCTTTTTAAAATGGGTACAATGAGCGGGGGTTGATCACAGGGAACCCTTTCTCCTCCTCAGTGGGTCCCAGACCCCCGGTTGGGAACCACTGATCTACTGTAGAGGGAATATCATCAAAACATTCAGATAATCAGGAATGAGCTCTGTGTCTATGAACACAGTTCGCTCACAGGTTGTACCATGTAAAGAAGAAGCTATTTGTGAACAACTGATGCTGAGCCACATACTGCATCCAACAGTATGGCTTCACAGGAGAACTGGCCTGCTGCAGTCCAGACCTGCAGCCAGGACTAAACATCTGGAGCATCATGATGAAGCTCCAAACTGTAGAGCAGCTAGAATCCTGCATCAGAGCAGAATGCGACAACATTCCCCTCTTCACTTCCCAGATGTTTGCAGATGCAATGCTGGACATCACCCTGGCACTACTTTTCACAATCACATTTACTATCAGCTCATATTTTCCATTAGATGGTAAAATGTCTCAATTCCATCATCTGATATGTTTTTTATGTGCTACTGGTAATCAAATCAAATGGAATCAAATGGAACTGGGTTGGCATGTTACAATTATGACTATGACTTTGCATGCATAAAAGACTGTATAAAGCTCTTCTCTGAACTAAATTTTCAACCGTTTCTGCAGTCCAGACACAAAAACATAAAACTGTCTCTACTAGTCATAATCATGAAAAGGTTAGGAGAACATTGTGTTGACAATGCTTTAAATGTAGCCTTTAAGTCTGTATTACAACATGTTAATATGAATACATTTTTAATGATGTAACAGAAAAAGCAGCCACCTTTTTAACATAATAAAAATTAAGATATCCCAACAGAGTTAAATTTTTATTTTTTAGTCCCATGTACTGGATTCAAAATGTCTACAAACTATGACTCAAGCTAGCAGCTCCCACAGACCAGATGAAGGTGAACTGACAGTAAGATTAAATTTTTAAAAAAAAAAAGAGGGTATTAAAACACTTGGATGGAGTCATGTCTGGCGTTCTGCTAGTCTAAGCTACTTTGGTAAAGTTAGTGAACAATGTCCTGTTGCAGTAGTGGGATTACTTAATACAATTACCAGGGACACTCGTAATTTACAGTGAGGAGATGAGAAAGGTGTATGGCAGAGATTAGAGAAGGTGAACTTAGCTGAGCTGTACACAGCGGACCCCCACCCCCCGCTACAGGACATATGGTTTACAACAGGAGCTTATTTCAGACCGAGCCCTCATAAGGCATAAGCTTCCTTCCAAAGCTGAAACAAGCAGTTCAAACCAAACTGGAGACATGTGAATAAGCTTTCATTTATTTAAATGAACATTTAGCAATATTGTTTCATCTCTAAACTAACCATAAGAATAAGGGAAAACAACTTTCTGTTTTCTCCTGGAGACACCGAAAGCCATTTGTCTGAAAACAATTTTCTGAATACGCTTTGATTTGCCATTGTTTATTCCAGCTGACAAATATCCAATACTCACCCTCGCTTTAGAGAAAATTGCTGTGTCTTTATCTGCTAAACGCTCCACTTTGTGCATGAGCCATTTGCTAACTTTGACACTTGGCACTGGGGGGTTCAAACTTTTTTCTCTGTTGTTTTGCAGCAACTGAAAATTATGCTCAGACAACTGAACTGAAACCAAAAGGTCTTGTGGCCATAAAACGAAGGCAATGGAGATTGCAATGACTAGCAGTGGCAACATTCTGAGGGGAGAATTTCACTTGGGGCTAAAAAATATTTCCAAATGATATTAGTGATAATCTGTGAAGTATTTGATTTGAGATCTATAGTTGAATGAGTCATTCCCATAACCTTTAGCCACTTGGCAGTTAGAACATAAAGTGCAAAGACTTTTTGTGGATGACTGACTTGTCTTCTCACCAAACATGACAGTCAACCAGCCTCTTCTTTAACCCCCTCTCTGCCTCTCTCCCTGCTTGCAGGTTTCCATTAATTCTCATCACATGTCACATGGATGTTGACATTTAATTTGCACAGCTCCAATGGGAATCACTTTAAATCAATTGCAAGCACCTGGAAGGTGGTGTATCTGTCTAACAGTTATGCCTTTAGGGTGAATGAAAGTGATATTATGTTCTATTGGAAGAGACCTGCAGCAGCTACATTATGCAGATTAAACATGTTTGTTTTAATATAGCAGAAAATGAGAATTCAAATTCAACAATTTTGGGAATTTCTCGCTTGTGCCAAATTCTGTGAGGGTAATTTAGGACCAAATGGGTGCACATCGGTGATGATAATCTCCCTTTCCACCACATCCCAATGTTGCTCCATTGGTGAGATGTGGTGACTGTGGAGGCCATTGGAGTCCAGTGGACAGTGTCATGTTGGAGAAGATGTAAGCTTTGTGACATAGTGCTTTATCTAGCTGGAAGTAGTCATCACAAAATGATGGCTATCGACACCTAGAGTTTGACAAGACTGGGTTTTCCAGTGTTTTAGAGAGAGAGTTTGACAGTAGTAAAGAGAATTGTTACATTTGCAATATGTGTTGACACTGAAGGGGTGAGTTACCACATAAAGTGTGTTTTGTTTGTTTATTTTCATATAGGGTGTAGTTCGTGGTGCCTTTAGCTCAGGACAAAGAAAAGTCATCTACCAAATGGAAAGTTGGTGGTTTGATTCCAGGTTTCTCCAAACATAGTGTCCTTGAGCAAAACACTGAACCCCATGTTGAAGCTCAACATACTAAACAGGGTATGAGTGCATTGATAGGTGAAAGCACTTAGGCTCTGATATGCTAAGAGTCCAATAGCGAGTGCTAAATAAATTGCCCCGTAAATATCTTGCAGCTATTGTGCTTCCATGTTTTGCGGGCGATCTAATAAGATTGATTGCACAATTGATAACAGGCGCAAACAGCCTCATTCAAGTGAGGATTTAGCATGTGCAAATTATTTGGTATGTACAAAGAGAGCAAGAAAGGCGCCAAAGTAACACAGGTGGAGATGGAAATATTAGTTGAAGAGGCAAATAGTAATATGGCACATACATCTTAATGTGACCAGAAGGACTTCAGTTTGGGAGGATATTTGCCAAAAAGTAAAACCAGTCGGACAAACAAGAAGAACATCAGATACGGTTAAAAAAAGATGGAAAAATATTAGATGGAGAACAGCAACTGAAAAACTAGTATAGCATAATCTGTTCCACGTTTGGTATATCACATTGTGTGTGCAAATCTGATTTATTTGTATCTATTCCTCTTAGTATTTTGCACCTTTTGGCTGAAAACACCCAGATTACATATTCATTCCTGGCAAAAGTGCAAAATACATTATGGCACTATTGTAACGGTTTACCAGGCGCATTCGAATATGTGACAGGTTGACAAATCAGCTGCAGCTTGTGTTTGTTCCTTTTAACAACTTTGCACCCGTTTAAAGAGGTGCAATCCTTTGATTAATCAGGGCCTTTGTATCTTCTAATGTGGGTAGTCGTGTGACTGGAAAAGGGCTATCCAACTACAGCCCATTTACCTTTTATATAACACTTTCTGGGTTGTCATAGTTATTTTGGCCTTGGTTCACAGGATGACAATTTCATATTGCTCTTCTTAACCCTTTTGTTCCATTTTTTGTGCGTCATTTATGGTTGGCAGTGTGTTGAGGGCTGCATTTCCCGTTTTATGTTGTTAGACATGTTTGGATGCCTTGAAAATGCTTTTTTTTCTTGTGCATGCATTCAAGGCTGAGATCAAGGAATGTCTGTCTGATCAGTGGGCTGAGAGGGACATCACTGAAAACCAGTATTAGTATTAAAAAGTATTAGTAACAATGATACCAGCATATTATTTACTTGGTATTGGACTGGATCCAAATCTTGTGGCATCACACATCCCTAATATCTAAGAGTTAAACGTTTGATGAATGTTTGAAGTCGTCTTCGAGGCTTTACTTCAGACTATATTTAACATCTATAAACTAATTTACAAACATCCCATGTGTTTCACTGTTTTCCATCTTTCAACTTGGCTCATTTTCAACAAATACCATCTGTGTCTGAAATCTCTGTGTGTGTAGTTGTGACACTCAACCAGCAGTCTTGAAATTTCATGAAAGTAAACAAAGTCGTGTCAAGCTTGCTGCATTAGACCAAAAGGTAATAAGATCCATAACATGATACACAAAAGGTCTTTAATGTCAGAAGAGAAATCTCTAGTTTCTGTATTGCCTACATGCCAAGGAGAGAAATGGGCATTATCTTGGGAGAAGGTGGCCATCCATCAGAAATTTCTCTGTTTATCAGCCTGCTCAAGTAGAAATGTGCAATGATGTCAGACATTAATCAAATGCTGACACCTCACATTGAGAGCTGAGACATAGATCCTTTTTTCCTAGGTATGGTCATTGTCCTGCTGTAGCTCTGTAGCTGCAGACTCTAACCCGTCCATGCTGGACTCGTTATAAAGAGCAACTGAAAGTGGAGACACTGCAGGAAAATCCAAAAAGCATTCTATTAAAAGTGCCTCCGCTGCTTCATTATAATTTTATTTTCACAAATGTGTTTCAGTGGTGCTCTTAGAGGCTTCCCTCTCTGAGAGCAAAGAAAAGAACGTTACACTTACTGTGCCAGGAATAATCCTGTCAAAAAGCGCAGACGGACAAGTGAAGGCTTTCTTGTGTCTGTCTTGGTTGACTCCCCGCTGGCCACTCACTCATTCTGGTACGAATTACTGACTGCTATTGATGTGTTGAGTCAAAACCCTCACAGGAGGCAGTGCTGTCACATATTTAACACCGTAGACATTTTGTGGCTGGCTGAAACTCTCCATGGGTTTGTATTCATGTCAAAACACTGATCTAATGTGAGCAGCCAAAGGTCCGTCTGTGTACAGCATAAATTGACAAAACGGCTGTCACTGATGTAAGGCTTTATTCTGTACTTTTACTCATGTGGATGATCATGAATTCTTTGGAGGACTTGATGTTTTCAGATGGATGAATATCTGGATACAAAATAAGAGGGAGCCAGATGTGACTCTGGAACAATTCCCTTCACTTCCCCTCTTCTGTCAGGGCATGCTCTTGATTTGGTATTAGCTCAACTACATTTTGACAAAAGGGAGAGTCAGACTATTGTTTCATTGATGCTTTGTATCTCATTGATCATGTTTTGACTCATATTTGCATCCATCTATGCTCAGCTGAAACCAGATCACAAACCATAAGACTTCCAGCATTTACTGACCAAAAATAATTATAAAAATTTCAAACAGGGTCGTGTTAGACATCTACGCATCTTGGGAAAGGCCACATCTGTTTTAGTGACATCATACTGCCTCGCATTGTATAACTGATTCAGAAACAACTCTTCAAAGCACAAAGAGGACTCCTTTGGAGGTCAAAGAAGTTCTGTTGTGCAATAAGAATCAGTGCTTTTTCTTACCCAAGAGACTGGGGTTTATATAACTAATAAGAATAACTACACCAGTGCCAATTTCCCCAACAAGACCAGTCAAAAGTTGTTGGACACACTTAGCCAGTAGATTTAACGGGTAAACATGTCCAAACTTTTGACTGGTAGTTTACATTTTAAGGATAATGTCCTCTGAGGATATTTTACAATTAAATCAAATTGAATGTTCAGACATACTGTATCTATTAACCCGAAAACGGAAAATTCCATAATTCTTTAGTTTACAAAGTTGTCAAGTAACAAATTAGAAATACTTTGTTATCTTTTTTGGTTATCTATATTATACCGGAATAATTACTTTTCAGAAGACTTTTTACTTTCTACCTTTAAATTTTGAAAATAGCATTGTTAATCCTATTTCATTTCAGCTTATTTCATTCCAGATCGTTAACATTCAAAAATCGATCCAGACAAATAAGGCCATCCGGATAGAGAGAAGTTGCGGATAAATCCTTCGACATTCCGGTTTGTATGTGATCAATCACACTAGTGAGTGATAGTAATGATGTCCAAGTTCAATAAGGCCATAAAAGACATGCGTAGCCTGGTACAGAAGATCTTATGACAACAGGTTAAAAAACATGTAAAATTATAGTCATTATGGTCTTCAGAATAATGTTTTTGTTTATTTTTATTTATTAATTTATTAATTTTTTCGGGGGGGGGGGGGCTTGCCAGTGGCGTGTCTCGAAACTTTTTCCAAAGGGGGAAAAGCAGGGGAACACCCCCCAAAAAAGGTGGCACACCCGAACAAAACCCTTTTTCCAAAAAAAAA
>JBBBVT010000025.1:18516484-18529905 GCA_037177035.1 Craterocephalus eyresii | reverse complement strand
TAACCCGGGTCGCTTGCCGAGTCGATGGACGCGGGTCGCTGAGCCTTTCACATCGGCACCAAAAGCCGATTGTACGCAGGTTTAAACGGGTTTTTTGACCAGTGTGAAAGGGGTATAAGTGACAGTTACAGCATTACAAAATTATGTCTGAACAAATGTGAAAAAAATTTACTTCATCTTATAATAGTAACGCGGTCAGTAAACATCAGTATTAACAGTAACAGTGTTGTAACAATGGAAAGAGTGATAAGTTAGATTACCCATTACTGAAAAAGTAGCAGCCATTAGTAACGGTGTTTATTCTAATTCCATTATTCCCATCACCTAAGTCACATTTGGGTGCGCACACTTCAACGAGTAGAATATATGACCTGGGGTCCTCAGATTACAGAAATCACCTGATATTTTACTTTCAAACAGCCATTTAGAATCCATTATGTACCACAACTCTGGCTGAATAGGGGACATAGGGCGTTCTTTGATTGCTGGCATTTATTTGCACTGGCTAGTTGTTGATCATGCCCTGAGAACTGTATACCATAAAGGACATACAAATAGTATACACAGATATAATAATTAAAATTCATGGATTATAGAAATACAACTTTATCACAGCAAATAAACATGTTTTAACCTACACAAACACATTCTATACCCTAATGGTTGCAAGTTCAAGCTTATAACCGTCACGCTCCATAAACACTTATTAAAAAGTGCCATGAAACAGAAACAAGGTCATGACCCAAAAAAGTTAATTTATTTGAACACATTTCAAATCTGTTTCATGAAACAAGAAATACTTCTCTTTACCTTCACTTCACTTCACTTCACTTGTACCTTCAGGGGTAATCTCAATGTTCTTTAGACCTTTATTCTTAAAGAGTCCTCTGGGCAGGCGGTACTACTGCAAGTGTACATGAATGTCATGACCCACAAGGTCAGCAGTCAACCACAAAGTTGGTCTGCGTCATTTCCTCGAAGACTAAGTGCCTGAGTTATTGTTGGAATATGTTACCAGAGGCTTGTCGATGTTAAGACTTTGAGATGTTTTACACCCCTTTCCTTTGCAAACTTTTGGATGCACTGCCCCCCTTGATAAGCCAACAATGCTCCTGTTTGTGCAAACGTGCAGTAGATGTTTTTTTGGGGACACCATGCAATACCGAGGTTTCCTCAAGGAGCTTCATGGCTGAGGCTTTCGTTGGGTTTTAAAAGCAGGGGGACTCCTCTTCCTCATTTTCCTCTGATTCCCACTTTCATGCAGAAGTCACACATTTTGGTCTCCATTTGTGTCAAACAGGCAGCCAAGTCCTGATGAGCCTCTGACAGTTTCTTGGCCCAAAATGTGGCAAACTTGATTGATTGATACATCTCCTTGTCTAAGTTATTTACTTGATATGGGATCTGCAAGAGTCACTTTGATGAGTCCATAGTTGTAGGCCAAAGTGACAGGCTGAACCTCAGCAATTTCTCTGCCTTGGCTTAGGCGTCATCCTAACTTAAAATCTACAGTATGGAGAATTTCCATTCACATTCTTTCGTAGTTATTTTTGCACATCTGGATGTAAGTTTGCACATCTTGAACTGCACATCCACTGAAGACAAATTTCACTTTCAACAACCTTGCAGACAATACCCAGGAAGTGGCCAGTTTTACCAGCCAAGGTAGGCTTGTCAGACTTGTTGTTATCTGGATTGTAACTAGTCAACTTTTTTGCATATCATCACTGAATTTGTTTGGATAAATTATAGTAGTTCTCTTTTGTGCTACAACTAAAAGTCAGCCAAGTCCACAGAGTCTTTGTCTGAAATAATCATGTCTGTTTTTCCTTGAGCCATTCAGGTCAAGCTATGTCCAAAATTTGTAATAATTCGGGTGACTTCATCACATATCATATGGAATGTACCATTTTTCAACCCTTAATACTGTCATAAGTAACAAATTACCAAGAAAATACTGAAATGGAAGTTTTATTCTCAAACCCCATATGTGCATTTGATGTTTGATGTTCTACAAAGGCGAGGAAGTCTTACTCTGACCACAGAGTCATGATGTAACAACTAGCCGTACATGTAAATAGCTTACTGAGATATTTTTAGCTAAGCACACATTCATGTACACAGGTATGTGCTGAACTCCCACCGGTGCTGCCTGCACCAGAGGGGAAAGAACTTTCCCTGAAAGTTTTCTTTCCCAAAAGTTTCCCTTAACCCCACCCATGTTTCTTAAGAAAAAAAAACTCCATACATTCAGAGAAAAAAATATCTTTTCTTCGCCAACACTGCAAGTGTCTTCAATAAACTGAATTTAAAACTTCATGTGCCTTTGTGATGTTTTCTTTGGCTACACCAGGGATCACAAATCCTAGTCCCAAAGGCCACTAATCCTACAGGTTTTACTGCTGCAACACACCTGACCTAAATTAAACAGATCTCTAATAGCTTGTTGTGAAGTTTTGTTTATTTTACAATTTAATCATTTATCTCAAGAGCTTTAGCAGTAAAATATATAAACAGGAAAATTGGGATCCGCTGGAGGAACTGAAGAGGGAAGAGTGATTTCTGGGTTTCCCTCCTGGATCTGTTGTTTCTGCAACAACACCTTAGATAAGCATCACAATATGGATGAGTGGATGGACAAAGAAGGAGGTTTGTGTTATACAACAAAGATTGTAAAGTCAAGTTAAAGTTTATCTCTACTGCCCATTTAAAACAGCCACAGTTGCAATGAGTACTGCTCAGGATTTAAGAAATCAATGAAAGATCTCTTAGGAAGAAAGAAATATTTGTTAAATGTATTAGTTAAACATCAAATAAATTTATAAAATTAGGAATGCTGATTGGGAAAAAAAAGTTTGCAAAAAGTCTGATAAAAGCCTTTTTTGCCACTGAACCAGCGAGCCAGAAAGAAGAATAAAGTTTCACTGTGAAATCTGAAATAAGTAAGGTGGCGCCATGATACTGGATCCTTTAATGGACTTAAAGACAGTATAAAGAGGCCAGTACTGATGTAATATAATCATATAGATTCTTTCCTGTTTGAAGGCGGGTTGCTGATATTGTGCACTTTTTAAGTGACATGACAACAACCAAAGGGTTTATAAGGAAGCAAGAACAGAACAAAAACTATTTCAACTACAAAAAATAAATAACCTAAAATAATCCAAAATGTTTCCAATTTATCAATCTGAAGACCGTAACAAAATAATAAGTTTTTAACAAATCATCAATTAAACGTAATTAAAAAAACGGAAATATTAGCGATCTCAAAATATTTAACGATATAAAAATATCAAATATTAAGAAAAATAAAATGTTTTCAAACTATTAAAAAGTCATGAACAATAAACAAATCTAAACAATCTGAAAATATGCTAAGAAATATGCTAAGAAAATAAAACTATGTACAACATAACAAGTTTATTTTAAAAACTAAAATACAAAGTATTGTTAAAACACAGTTCTTATTTAAAACTGGAATTATTTACAATATATAAATTTCATAATAAACCTTTTTCACAGTCCAACAAGCTTTTTCAATGTTCTATTCTTGTCCTCAAACCCAGCTATGAGTC
Source organism: Craterocephalus eyresii (assembly GCA_037177035.1). Taxonomy (NCBI): domain Eukaryota; kingdom Metazoa; phylum Chordata; class Actinopteri; order Atheriniformes; family Atherinidae; genus Craterocephalus; species Craterocephalus eyresii. The sequence goes on along the minus strand of JBBBVT010000025.1, from coordinate 18,526,330 downwards.
TTCATTGGGGAATTAGCAATTATTTTTCTGGCAGCCACCCTTGCCACGGATTAACCAAATTACTTTTTCTGTGGATTTTGTTGGATGAGAGACAAGGAAACAAGTCATATTGCATGACATTACAGTGGAAACACCATGTTCATCTTCTAAAATGCAATGCATTTACCTCCTGTTGCGATTCGTCATCTTCCTCTGAGATGGACAGGGTTACAGAAGTGGATGGGTGCCTGACGCACTGACCCATCCAAGAGTGTGGTACAAAACAAAGGCACATGTCAATATGTACATGAACAGAAAACTGGACTCACTGTTCATGTGTAATATATGGTGTGTATACTGTGAAAACTAATTTTGGTGTAGCTTTGGTTACTTGCCTTATGTTCAAATGTACATATAAATATCTAGAAATTACACAGACAAACAAAATATACACATGCACAAATTACAGAAATGCACACATACTACACTTAATTTTTATCTTTATTCTCACAAATTTCATACTTTCATGTTCAAAAAGGCGCTTACCCAGACACATCACTGAAGACATGTACATAAATCTCCCTATACGCATTGGAAAGAATTAGATTTATGCACATATCAGTTTTCAGGTGCTTAAGAGGTTTTAAGACTTTTAATGGTTCTGGTAGTAGCACAGCTTTAAGTGTGCATGGTGCATTCAAGTGCAGGTGGAAAGCTGGGTCATCTGGATTTTCTTCCCTTATTATTTTAGAGTGGTAAAGATGCTCGCTTTCTCGAAAATCCTCAGTGAAAGCGTTTGTTTGACTGATGAAAAGGGCCACTGTAACCGGGGAAAGTTTGCCCCTCTACAGTGCCGCAGCATAGTGTGGTGAGTCCTAACATAAGTGTAAAAACATATAAACCAAGAATAATGCAGAGGACAGAACTAAGGCACCAAGATGTAGATTGAAGAGCCCAGCGGTTTGTGCTTGGCCACCTCAGTGCCATGTATTGCAAGAATTCTAGTCCTGCTTGCCTTTAAAACAGCTTTCTCTTGCATCTTTGCTGTCCCCTCTAGGCAAAAGATGCACACAAAATACCCTTCTAGGTAGTTTTCTGTGATGTCAAACAGGGAATTAAGTGAAGATTCTGAACAATAATGGCCCTAAGCAACTCCCTTGCATCACCCCACATGTTACTGTTCCCACATCAGCGAGGCAACCATTAAAATGAGCTGTTTGCATCCTGTCTATATGGCAGCTTTTAATCCATGACAATGATGACAGCTGAAACTCATAACGTTCCCATTTTTTCAGTAATGGATTGTTGTATATTTCATCTGAAGCTGCAGAGAAGTCGAGCATAACAGCACCAGCCATTTTCCTCTCATCAATTTCCCTGAGCCAGTCATCAGTCATTTGGGTTAGTCATAGCAGTGAAGTGCCTCTCTCTATCATGCTGAGAATCAGTCATCAGATCACTGCCTAACATGTAGCTCACATATATGTTCGTATATTATGGTTTCCATGCATCTACATCATAACAACAGCATTTGCTCTTCGTTCCTGATCAACAGCCATAAGGTCTATTGTGTGGTAAAGCTTCACTAAATATGCCTTTAAGGTCCAGGTAGATGCCTGGAATGCAGAAAAGGCTTTAGCTGTGCAAATCTGACCAGAGTTGGTCAAATGTTAAGATATGAAACTCCCTGGCTGATGATTGTTCCCGAAGCTCAATCAATATTGGGATTATGCATTTTAAGTCATTTAAACCCCAGAACAAAGGGATAACTGAGGCAGTTTAATGATGTGAAACTATATTTACTCATTGTTATCTAGGGAGACATAGATGGCATTAGCTGGTGTAGAGCAGGGATGGATAACAGGATCGTCAAGAGCTTTTACCTAACCTGGTTGTTTCAAGGGTTGTAATGGGAGGTAGAGAGACTTGGCACACTCTTGGTCCATGAACTCAGAGTCAGATGAAGAATCAATGAATGCACAGACAGTGAGCACTTTTCCCTTTAAATGAAGTTGATTAGTTGTTAATGGGAAAAGGTTGTCAGAGTGTTAAAAAGATAAGCTAATCAGTGCCCCCCATCCGGCTGCTGAATCTCTGTGACCTGCTTCAGCACACCACAGGCAGCAGAGGTTCCTGACCCAATGGCAGCCTTCAGCAGAGAAATGGAAAGCCAGGTGGAAGTGCAAATATTGCAGTTCATCCTACATCTGTTAGGGGTTGGCCCCAAAAGCCAAAAGGGACTAAATCCTCATTGAATTCCATGTAAAAAAAGGTGAACTTTACAGCTCAAATAAAAATGTTTACAGCCTGGTACAAAACAGGCGTTTTAGATTTATTAGCTCCTGGGCTGAGATTAGGTCACAATAATATTAAGCTCATGTTTCCCACCAATATTTAAGTTTGAATTATTATTATTATTCATGGCTTTTTGAAGGGAGATGGATCTTGAGAAGATGTTCCTTTCAAAGAGTTTTTCAAAAGTACTTTTCTTTATTTTATCATTATTATTATTAATTGTTTGTTTTTAGAATTGAGATAAACTCATTAATAAAGGAAGTAATCACTGGTATAGACTATAGTAAGATTTTGTTTCTAACTGGCATATCCCACCAAGACATACTCTGTTGGTGGGAATTATTCTAAAATATTTTTATCTTTAATTTTACATTTAAAAATAAAAACATGCTATAACATATTTTTTTAGAAATATAGGAGAAATACAAGCAGAGGAATAAAAATACTCCATAAAATACTTCAATAATCAAATCAGGAAGATAATAAACATAAGAACAAAACTACTGGTGTGTAAACCTGAACTACTATACAAATAGGAGCTCAGCTCCACATCTTTGATCCACACCTGCACCATGTCAACACAAATTACACACATAAATAATAAAGTGCAAAGGGATCTAAATAATAGCTTGTGTGAACAAAATAAAACATCCATGAAAGAGCTGTTCAAAAGAATCGTCTCGTTCATAAACGTCACAGCTCTAACGAACAGATTTTAGTGTCTCGCGATACTACCTCCTGACACCACGAGACAGGATCGAGGCTCTGAGTGTCGCGATTTTGATACTTTTACATGTATCGTTAGTAACTCTGGCATATTTTGACCTAGCCTCACCAAACTCAAATGTGTGCATTAGGGAATCTAAAGATGTGTGGTTAAGCTCAATTCTGCAGTCCCTGCACTAGACTGTTTAAAAGCAAGTGGCAAGTCGTCCTCCAAATATTTTTGTAGCCTTCCATTGAAGAAAAAGGCTGATTCACAAGAAAATGAATAATAAATAAATATTAATATTAATACATATTATATATATAATATATATATATATATTGATATTAAATAGAAATAGAATATTTTAAATCATAATTAAGTTAAATAAGACAGTGTTTTAATCCAATTCAGTTCAGTTTAATTCAGCTGCATTACAAAAAGTTCTAAAAGTCAAAAAAACTAAACGATCCTGGACCAACTAGAACACTTTGCTGATGAACAGTGGGTAAAAATACCTTCCAACAGGTGATTGCCTCAAAGGACTGCTCAACTAAATAATCATGTAAGCATTGGTCTATAATATTTTTGGCTTTTTAAAAATATTTCCTTTGAACCAAAATTTTAAACTAATGTTATGATTGTCATCATTAATTTGTTCAATTTCAGACTAATTTCAGACTTTTTTTTTTCCTTTTATTTGGAGGGTATGAATCATTTCCAGGATGATTGCATGTTTTAGTGTGGAACTAAATTCCCAGCCACGCCAAACTTGACACATTTCCTCAACCTGTGGTCACAAATGTGTGTGTCTATGAAGTGTCTGGGTCAAAATATGACCTCACTGACCCTCCAAATACATTAATCAGGGTAATTGTGCGTTACAGGAATTTTATTCATTTTCTTTCAGCAACAACTGTAGAATATTTGTACACATTTACAGCAGGTGAAGCGCTATAGATACAGCTTGCATATATGCTGTTGTTCTGTATGTTTTCACACATTTCACTGCTCTGAGTTTCAATCACAACCCATACCTGTGTGCCTGACCGACTTTAGGGATGAGATGTCAGGCAGCATGACAGGAGCGGGTGGATTTTTTGCTTGTGGAGCAAATGTGGCAACCAAGGCCTGCGGGAGAGAGAGAAAGACAGAAAGGCAGCGAAATATTAACGGGAAAATAAAATGATTGTGACAGCAGAAAATGGCAGCAAGTTCCAACACAGTGCTTATGGATTTATTTGGAAATAGAGCGATAGTGTATTACCACAAATCTCAGTGCGACATTTTGTCACCTCTTAGTCATCACTCCGTCTCGTCACGTCTCACTCTCACAAGACCAACATTGTGTAATATCGTAACACTCGCTCAGAGGTGATACGTGCCAGGAGAATCTGCTGACTTGTGAATTTTCAGGAATTGCTTTTTTACTTATTAGTCATGTAATTTCCTGCAGTTTTCAAAAGTGGCCGCTTATCTTTAAAATGTCAAACAGCTTCTGTTGGAGTCATATTTGCAATTTTTTTTAAGACATGTGTTTTTTTTCTCTTTCCACTACTAATCCATCTCAAAGGCCTTTCCAGCAGTTAAAAACAAAAAGAAATGCATTCTAAAGAGACACCCAAACCAAATTAATTTGAAGTGAAATAAATCTCTTCTGCTGTCTTATGTAATTGTGTAACCCAGTGACTCTCAAACTGGGGTTCTGGACCCCCATTGGGGTCGTGAGATAATTTCAGGGTAAAATGGGAAGACTAATTACCATGGGAATATTAAACTTTAGCAAAAGAGTTCATGTTTTGACCACTCAGGCTCCTGGAAACATTCTTGCCACACTCTAGACGACTTGGTGACAGGAATGCTCAATTTTGTTATCGCCAAACACCAACATATATCAAGAAGATCTTATAATAGTTGTGTGAATGCAAAAGATGTAAGAAACCTGATCTACCGACTTAGGAGCAGTTTGGAATTCTGCTCCTGCAATTGTTTCAGTAGTTGTAAATATTGTGATAAGCTAAACCGGGTATCAATATCTCTGTCAGTTTAAAGGATTGTATATAACGATTTTGGAAAATCATGCGGGTTTTGAGCACAAATAAACATGTACAATTTTCATAATCTTGCTGTCTGACCAGACAAGTGCTGAGCTGGCCTGGAAAGTGTGAAAAGTGAGCCATCCTAGATTAGAAACAGTTAACAGCAACCTTACAGTGTCTCAATAGCATGGGATGGGGTCCCAGTTAGCTTTTTGCCAAACATTATGTAGCTGTAAACAAACAATGTGAAATCAATGTGAATGATTGGGTTAATATCTTCATGGTAACTAGCTCAAAAAACCATCATATATATGAGCTTTTCTTTTCCAAATGGGGTGCCATTCATGCTTACACGTTGTAAGCCATGTCTGGGTGCAGATATTCATTTTCAGCCACTTCATTTTGGTGTCATGGCGGCTTTAAGAAAATCGGTAAACCAGAAAATGAATGTTTAGATCAAATACATGAAGACTTTGTGATTCATTTTTACTGTATAAAGGAATTTGAGGGCATGTAAATTCTGATTAAATCTTGTGGTCAAGATGTTTATCATCACCATTAATTCCATTTACTTTTATTTCATTCAAGTCCAGCAACAAGCCTGATCCATGGAGGTCAATGAGCCTGGAAGTTCAAGATGCTCCTAAAGAGATGGCTAATAGTACAGGCTAATCCAGCATTAAGTAGATCATTTTAATGTTGTGCCTGATTGATTTGTATGCTTCTTGTTTCTTTGAACATCTCTTTCTAAATCCTATAATTAAAATTTTTTCTGAGGTTGAAAAACATGAGGGAGGCAAGATCAAAACAAAGTCTCATTAATGCAGCATAATTTGCTGTCAGTCACTGGAAAAGATTTTGATTTTGCTTCCTTTAATAATCTAAAATGGCGATAAAGATGTATGTTTCTGTCACCTCCAGCTCTCCTTCAAAATGCATGAACACAGAGTCTGCAACAGGGACTGTCTGATAATAGAATCAGATGCTGAGCTCTTTTCCCTTCAATTATCTGGTTGCTCTTCCATGTTAAGACTCCTGCTGCCACTCAGTCATCCTTTCTTCCCTACATCCTTGAGGGGGATAAGTTGAAATGCCGTATCGATTTCTACCTCTTCTCACATTGTTGCATTCAGCGGTTGGCTGGTTTTGGTTGTGTTACTTTAATTCTTTTTCACTCTCGCTTTCTCTCAAAGGCAAAGTCCTGCTGCACCTTATCAGATAACAGACCTGTGCCTTGAAAGCCACTGTAACAGCAGTTAAGAAACAACTGGAATTGGCGAGCGAAGACGAGCGCAAGCTTGGGAAATATTTTCAAATCAGACTTCAAAGACTTTTGTAAATGTATCTTCCAAAAACCAAAAAGGATTTTTATTATTTCTTTTACTTTCTCCATGCTCTTTGTTCACTTATATTTTGCACGCTTTGTCTCGATTTTCCAGAAGAGTTGAAGGGTGTGCAGAAATTTCAGAGTCAGTGTTAAAATTGATGGATTTTCCTCTTATGTTGAGACACTATTCTGGTTTTTATTCAATTAACAATATATATTTATCAGTTGAGACTGAGTTGGTTATAATGAAGAATATAAAATATAAAAGATTGTTGAGTGATGCTTTGAAAATTTAATATCATCTTATGATCTTCTTCCCATGTGTTGAAGATGGAGAATGTTCTTTCAAAGTTACTTTGTCCACACAAGGTGAGTTGACCCATATTTATGTTTGCAGACAAAAATCTACACAGATCAAGATCAAGAATCAAGAATAATTTATTGTCATTATACTAGCATAATGATAATTTCTCCAGCAGCTCTTGGCTTAAGGCACAGTAAGACAAAAAGAAAAAGAAAAGAAAAAGAAAAAAATGGAGGGAATGGTTTAGGTTATTGGTTTTTCATTCTCTTGTAATTAAATTAGAAATACTTCTGCCTCATTGAAAAGCAATAATAATAATTCAGAGGTGGAATAAGACCGATATAAAGCCAACTGTTTAGTTTCTTTTTTTTTTTAAATGCTACTAAATTAATTATTGATCCATACGTCAAAAGAACAAAACCTATGGGAGAATTATGTCATATTAAAGAAGCTCTTTAAAATAAAGCATTTTCTCCTCTAAGCAAAAATCTATTAAGAGATTAAATAACTTAATGAAGTTGTCTGATAACAATCACCACCAGCCATGTCTGTTTTTACTGAAGCGTCTCCAGATAGCAGGGTGACATAAACAATGGATTGAGTTGTTGGGCTAGCAAGGCAGTGCTACCAACATTTGAACAAATTTGAGGCACGACTGTCTTAAATCAAACCTCACACTAAAACATACCTTTAAAAAATGAAGGGACAGAAATATTACGAGGGATATACCACCCATAAAATTCATGCTGTGTACTAAAGATCCAGCTTCTCCCCTGAACACTCATTCACGGCATGGGTCTGGAGTATATTCTGGACAGAAAAGTTATAGAACCATTGACGTATATTTATTTAACCTGAGCTCATGATAACCACAAATATATAAAATCCAGTCTTTCTGTTCTGCGCTAAGATAAAAATAAAACACAGTTGCAATGTGCTTCTCCTCTTGTGAACCCCCATCAAGGACCCTCAAGACAGAAATATCCTCAGGTACTGAGGGGGTGGAGGAGTGGGGGGAGGGGGGGAGCAGGACGGTCTGCTTCACTGCAAACGCTGTTAGCCTCCTTATGCCATCACTCATTCTTCCCTCCAGGTGCACAAGTGGAGAACAGACTCACTATGTGGCTCACCGGCTTTGTTCAAAGTGCAGAGCTTGAAAGGCTTCAGACTCTGCCCTTGTTAATTAGGCAATTAAGAGATCTAAGCCACGGGGTAATTTGGGTTAAAACAGCAACGTGTGTCAAGCATTTATCCAAATGGCATTTGCCATCGACAACAAAGGTACGGGGCAGCTGTGATCTGAATGCAAGCTCTCAATATTTCCTCATATTGTGTTTATTAGTCAGTGATGAGCGGATTGGCTAACTTGTTGATGTAGTGTCCGCCTTCACTCAGCATCTCCAAATAAATCAGATGTGTGTCAATGCCACACTATAATAAGTAGATTTGCTGACTGTCACTCTGAGATGTTTCTCGGGTGCCGAAGTTTGGAGTACTGTTGGATAAAAGGCAAGAGGGAATTTAAAAAAGCGGTGAAATGATTGATTTTAATGGATTTTGCTGGAGGAGAAATGAACTGAGTTCATTAAATAAAAATGAGAGACCATCACAATGTAACTTCAAACGATCCCTTTATGAGTAGGCTGTTTTTCTGTGGTGCAGGCGCCGCAGCCATTTAATAACTTGTCTGATATTCATGAAGGAAGCCAGTATAACCTTGAACAAACCTTGTTTTCAAAGAAATTAATTTATAGCTCAAAACAAAAGCGAGAAGAATCTTATATAGGGTATTGCCCTTAGCCCCAATATATCTTTACTTGAGTGGTGCCATCTTTTTAGAGAACATGCTGCCTCCATTTAAATTAGTTTAAGCTGAGCTTTGTGTTTCGGTGACTTCTAAAGGTCTAAAAAGTGGGATCATCAAAAGTGTGCATGTGGGAAACATGTCCATGCTTGTTTATTGTTCTTATTTACATTTTATTCTATTTTAATAGAAGACAACTGTCCCTCAGAAAGCTATTCAAGGAAATGAAAATGATGCAGCAATTCAGAAAGATAACATATTACAGAAATGGAAGATTACAGAAATAATTATTCAGAATTAAATAATTTTGAATTTAAGTATTCTCATTCACATTTACATCGTCATCCTCATTCAAAATATAGGTTTATGTAAAACATGTTAAATTGCCTTTCTTCAAGATCTGGGGTTTGGGATGAGTTTTAATTAGAGAGGGGTCAAGAAAAACCCAAATAGCGCAACATTTAACTTCTTGATTTGACAGACAGAGCATATTTTTAAAAAACAAAAGAAACACTTATGAATATGCCAGATTTAGCCAAAGGGCTAGTTTTCGTCTGTTCTCCCAGGCCAGGAACTGGCTTGTTAATTTATTTTCCTCTGATTAGTAAGACGCTTAAATTCAGTGGGCGGTCTTGTCTGATCTCCTTGGAATAAGAAAAAATAGAAACAGAAAACTGTGAGGGAAAACAATTATCCATCAGTCTAAAAATATCAATGAGATAAAAGTGATAAGAAAAGATAAATACATAACACGATTTATACTCACCATTGAGACAAAGCCACTAATCACAAAGCTGGACAACCTCACATGGTTATTAACCATTTTCCATGGTTTTCAAACACATGCAAGCACAAGTCCACATCTGCAAACATGTTGCACACAAAGCACAAGCGGACTAGAAATGGTATTTAAAGAACATGTAAGAAGATGGATGAACATTACCAAGATGGCAGCAGCTGGGTGAGTTTTTTATGTTGACTGGTTTGATTGCTAACTAGTCACAGTTTGAAATGGGACTTAAAAATCACACATGTAAGGATTTCCCTTAAATATGTTGGGATGTTTTCCCACTATCATGAAGCTGTAAAATTAAAACATGTCTGTCCTTAGGCACTTTTACTTAGTTGAATAACACAATCCACTCCTGATGCCCCCCTTAAGATTTCATTTGCACTTTTATAATCAGAAAAAAATCCAAGAGGAGAACTAAACCGTGTGTTATTTGATTAAAGAAAAGAAAAATAACATTATCCCAATCCATGATACCACATTTCCTTAATATGTAATGGTAAAAGTGTTTTGTCTTTTTGTGTAACTGTATTGGTTTGTGTGTAGTGGAAATGGGTTGGCACCAGATTGTTAAACAGTAATTGATATGTCAGAAAATCATT
>JBBBVT010000025.1:18496197-18508340 GCA_037177035.1 Craterocephalus eyresii | reverse complement strand
CCGGGATACAGTTACTCATAATTAGTATTCTAAATACGTAACGGCGGTACTTGTATTCCGTTACTCCCCAACACTGTGTACAGGATGTATAAATTCCCTCTTGAGAATATGAAATCTTAATTAAATCGGGATCTTAATGCTGGACCTGACCGGAGGAAGAAAGAGAAAAAGGAGAGAAAAAAATGTTCACAACAAAGTTCACCGTAATGGTTAAACATCTACCTCATTGTAAAGTTTTTAACATTGTTATTTACGATAAGGAAACCTTCTTGTACGATCTTTCACCACCATGTTTATTTCCTGCTTGAAAGCTTAAAACTCCTCCAACCCCTTTGCCATGAAGTCTGCATTGGAAACCCTCCACTTGTCTCTCACACAAAACGGTGGGGAAAGGCTGAGGGGTCGGGCTAAGGGGGAGAATTGAGATCGGGCCTAAGTCTCTTTTAACACTGCTCATGTCATGTAATACTCAAATCAAATAACTGTATTTTCATTGTGTCTATAAAGACTTTAATGTTGAACAGAAGGTAAATGTCTTTAATTCTAATAAAGTCATAGAAAATACTTTCTGTGCCCATATACTGTAGAAGGAAGGTCTAAAACCTAAATTTCTACATTTTTGGTGGATTCAAAAAACCCTCATATGGCTTCTTCGTTCATCTCATCTCTTCTGTAGTCTAAATTAACCACAGTGATACGATTTCATGTTTATCATGTCATGCTTGTGCATCCATTATTTTATTACCCACATGGGTTTATTTGCTCCAAGCCGCCACCCCTCTGTGACCATAGACGGCGTGTACTTGTAGGCAGCAAAGACCAAATCCAGCAGATTGAGTAACACTGCTTACTCGTCCTAAAGTTCTGTATTCTTCACATCTAAAATATTGTAGAAACCCAAACTCTGGACCACTTAAAAAAAAACTAGAACTTTCTGGCAGAGATGAGGACAGGTAAGTTTGGAGAAAGAAAGGAAGAACTGTTTGGAAAAGACGATGTGTTGCATCCACTTACACAAGGAGAACAAAAACTAAAGATGAAGAAAATTGCTTCCAGTTGCAACCGATTAATGAAAATAGACCAAATTTGGACCAAAGTTTTTCATTCCCTTTGCAGACGTGCTATTTTTTGGCGGTGTTGCAGCTGGTTGCAGCATACAGACACCGTCTTTGCCCTCCAACACTCGGCTGCATGACTGACATTGAAAACAGATGTAATCTTTCAACTCTGACACTCTGGTCGCTTGATTCCATTCTGGTGGCAGACGGCAGCCCCGCCTCCCACCTTCCTCCTATGTTCACAAAGCACACTCTCATTCTCAGAGTGTCACCCCCTCCATCTCTCACATCTGTCCGTATAATGACAGCGCAGCCTCTCTTGATGCTTCATAATGATGACAGGCACCAGGCCGACAGGCGCGCCATGTGTGTCCCGCCAAAAAGCTCCCGGCAACCTACTTTCCTCTTTTACACATCTGATTCTGTGGCTGCTTCTCCTTCTAATCTCCTCATTTCACCTGACATTAAAATGCACCATTATCATCAGAGGAAGCGAGCAAAGTGCTGGGATAGAAATGCCCAGGAGGCACCGAAGATCTGATGATTTGAGGCTCTGTGCAGGTGCTCGTGCAGATATTTGGTCATATTAATGAAAAAGTGTACTCTTTTAAGTGAGATTCAGATTTAACAAGCAGAAAGTGTACAAAGACGCCTTCTGAAATATGGCAGTCGAGATTTTTTTATTTGATCTTATCAAAAGAATATTTCTAAGAGTAAAATCACACTTGTCACAAAGTTGTAGAGGTCTGAAGTAGCACATTCAGAATGTTCCACCCGGTCTTGTTGGGGAACTTCAAACCATTTTTATTCTTTATTCTTTAACAGAAAGCAGGAAAAGGCGTACCAGGATCTGCAACATCGCGTCCACAAATTCTGCTAAGATGACACGGATCTCCTGAACGTCAGGTGTGACATCCAAAACATCTAAAATCTCTGCACAAGCTGAGGAACCCTTCCAGAAATCTTCAACATTCACACATTCAGGTGAAACTTTTGGCTTTCTAAGGAGACTCGTGTGAACATGATCCAGAAACATTTCAACATGTTTGGTCTTTGACTGTGTTTGTAGTTTGATTGAAACAGTCAAACGCTTTGACTGAGTTATGGTCAAAGCATTTCGATTCAGGCTAAGTGGGAACAATTGTGGACTGGCTTCAGCTCAAAGGCCTGCATCCTGGGTGATATGAGGACCGCATTAATGTCTTTGAATCTGGAAACTCACAATCATGTTGGCTCTGTCATTGCTGAAATTTACAGCAAAGTTTCACCCAAGTTGTAAGTGGAGAATAAACGCGTTTAGAAGAAGGCGTGTTTTGTTGTGAGCGGGTGTTAGCTGAGAACAAAACAGCATCACATGTTGGAGCCAGAAGTTTTCTGCAGAAGATGCAGCAGCGTTTCATTCTGATTGTAACGCATTGCCCGTTTCTCCCACTGATGATGATGATTTAATGAAGAGTAATATGTGCTATAGGGTACATTACAGATGACTTTGCAACCTAATAAAGTATCCAATCTGCCACAGGGATAGAATGTAATCTTGTGCTGTGAAGCGATTTGTATTTGTTGTCTCATATAAAGTTTGATTGTGCGCTAAATGCTAACACGAATTATTGACATTACTCTGTAAATATCTTTATGTGTCAACAGTATAGAAACACGGATGTGGACGCAGAGGTAGACCCTGTAGAGGACGTGGTTCAGGTATAAAATGTCACTAAAGAAGAAAGTTATAGAAAAGGTATCTATCTAAGACTACAGCCGGTTTCCAGTCCAGATTCAGATTCACACTGAGGCGGTCCCGTTCAGCTCTCCACCTCGAGTACGATGTACTGATTTACACGAGTTCTATCCCTCTTGGCTTCAAGTCTCTCTTCTCCTCCTTAGTTTTGATCCTTTCAGGCTGTGTTGCGGTGTGTGCAGTGGCAGCAGGTGGAGGTATCCCAGTGTAACCTGGTAGATGTATGGTGCACCTTTTTTTTGTTTGGTTTGCTGTGGGTGTGGTGACACTAGGTGTTGCCAATCTACTCAAGCTCTTCCCTATTTAAGTGGCGTCCACACTACTGTCTGTCTCTTTGTTGTATGGCTCTCTCTCCAGGTGTGTATAGGGGGGCCAGTAGGCTTTGCCTTTTTAATGAGGAATCTGGGGCTGAGTTGGAGGCCCATGAACCAGAGCTGACCAGAACTTTGCACAAATCTGAAGCCTCCACTACTGGCTTTGTGGCTCTGCCGTGCTAATGGACTGAAATTGACTGAGCAGATCTCCTCCTTTTGATATCCCCCTACTGGCTCGTAGCACACCTGGACCTAGGACATTCCCCATTTTAACATATTCTCTTAACTTTGGCAATAAATACCTTTTAACCTTTTGTCCTGTCTGGTGCCATTTGCCCACGTAACTGGTTGGTCAGATTACTGTAACCGGTGTTACACCAGCTTTCATCTCGGTAGCCATGCTGCTCTGTTGGCAAGATCTGACATGTACGCGCTAGGAGAGACGGCAGCATTGCTATCAAACGCCCCTCATTCAGCAATTGGCAGAAATTTTAGATTTTTTCATTTCAATTGAAAACCATTAGCAGCGGCTATATTAGCAAATGTTATATGTTTAGAACAGAAAAGTAAGATGATGCTCCTCCTAATACAGATCTGGGATTTAAAGCAAAAACAGAACCAGTAACTTTTTCAATGTTTTTTTTTTCATAGTTTTCGAAAACTTGGCCAAATGGGAGCACAACCGAAACTTATGAGACTCAGTCTCCATTTTGCATTGAAGGCACAAAGCCAAGAGGTTTGGGCTCATTTTATTTAGACGCTTGGGTGTATATTATAGCCTTCTCGATGAATCAAATTAAATTGTTGCAGTCTGCTGCGAATGTTAAATGAAAATGTCTGACTCCCCTTTTTGACAAATTGCTTTCCACTGTTCATCTTCAAACACAACCCCAAGGTCTCGCTCCCATTTAAACTCAGCCCCTATTGGGCCACTAAAACAGAACTTTAATAACTTTTTGCACATAGCTGAACAAGTTCCTTTACATCTTTAGCCTAACATGGTTTTATTGGGCATTAAATATGGGTTTATTCATTAAATATGGGTTTCCCAAACAAAAGATTTTAAAGACAGAAGGTCTTCAGGGAGGAGGCACACAACATGATTGAGAGGGGAAGAGAAGTCTGGTCTTCCCTGCTCACGTTGCTGCCCCAACCTTGGATAACCTGTAGAAAAAAGATGGAATGTCTGTATTTTTATGTCAGCAACCTAAAGGCATCGGTCCATAAACTCAATCAAATCATTGGCACATTCCCTTCTCAGTCCAGAAGAACCGTATCTTACTGTGTGAACAGCATTTCTCATCACTTTAACTCAACATGGTCATATTCAGGATAAGAGATAATCTAACAAAGCTGTGTGCAGTAGTAATGTTGGCATGTTCACACTTAAACCTGAATTAATGCACCATCTTTACTTTGCACCACATTTGTTTTTCAGATGTTTAGCTCAAATTATGCTTTCACATCGTTTCAGTTAAAGAGACAGAAACTAGAGGAGTTTTTTTTCTATGAAAAGAAGAATGACATCATGTGTTTGTGTTGTGTGTGTGTGCATGTCTCTATGATAAATGTGTGAAAAGTGATTAAGAGAGCATGTTGAGGTGTGTGTTATTGATCTTTAATATTTTTATATTTGTCATTCTTTAAATATCAGTTTTTCAGATTTAAAGCACTTTGTGATGCATAATGTGTGAGAAGTTCTATGCAAATGAAGTTTAACATGATTTTATACTCTACATGCAGCTCATCAGAGTATAAGAAAAAAAAGGAAACTGGAGAAAAAGGTAACACACTTTTGGGGCGAGGCTGACAGGAAGATAATGCTCCTTGTTCCGAGGAAAATAATTAGGATTTTGGATGGTAAATCATGTAAACACCATAATTGGAATCTAAACATCTTCATGTACATGGCCAGAGGCTGAGAAAACTTGTTAAAAACCAAAATAATAATGATCACTTACAGGAAACTGAATTTCTCAAACTCAGGACTTAAAAAAAAAATTGAGAGAAAAACTTCTGTTAAAGTTTCTGTTTACATAATCAAGATATGGTCTTTAACATACTTTCAAGTCATGTTTTCCAGTTTACTATGTGAATATGTAAACACCGAATAATAAAAAAAAAAGAACAAATAAATAAATTAGCAAAGCAGGCTGGAGGAGAATGAGAGCCAGACTGAAAGACGTTAGGACGCTGCAGGGAGCTTTGCTGGCACATCGAAGACAGGTAGACACCTCGACAGCACAGACACTGAATAAGCAGAAGCTGTGGCAGCAGAAATTGAAACATCAGACTTTGTCTTAAAATAAAACTGCCCTGAACACTCATCTAAAAGCTCAAGCTCTTGAGTGAACAGAGAAGTCAGTCACTGGTCCGTCCGCTCACCAGCTTCCTTTCCTCCTCTGACTGCTCCCATGTTCTCTGCATTGATCACTTCATTGACTCATTTTCTCTGGTGCAATTAAAGGAAGGGCTAATGGTACATGACGTGTAAAACAGCACTGACCCTAAAGGCAACAGTTCCTCCACTATCTGGTCTTCTTCTAGAAGTGTGTGTGTTGTTGCTGTTGCTGCATAAAAAATTATGTTAATGTAAATTAAATCTTTAAATAGTTTATACTTTTATTAAGTTAGCTGAACTGTTTCCATTATATTTCATATTAGAGAGGGGAGACGGGAATTATGGCTATTTGACGGGAGCTGGAGTTTGTGGAGACGTTACTTTTAAAGAGCCATTCAACAGACTGGCTTCTTCTTATTATTATCATCTTTAAGTATTCAAATGAGTGCAACTCATTTTTATCAAGTGAATAATCACAGGTAGCAATTAAAAGGTAAAGTCTGGATGAAAATAATTCAAATTTGCATGCCCCACCAATATATTCTCAGCTGGTGGGAATTATTCTGTAATATTGGTTATAATTTTATTCAGCTTGTTTTTCATTGTAACCATTCCATAAGGTTGCTCCACATCCCCACACTTTGACAGAGAGATCTCAATGTTTATCTCACCAAAATATTTCATGGCGCAACAAAAACCAAGCAGGTTACAATTAACTTCTATGCAAACTTTCCACACAATAACATTTTAGTGATGTACAAAAAAATCTTGCTCTTTTTTCCATATACATTTTTCTCCAAAAAGGCAAAATACTAATACTAAAAGTAATAATAAATCAAAATTCCTTAATTATAATTTAGTCAAATAAGACATGGCTTTAACTTAACTGAGTTGAAAAAAACAATAATAAAAAAAAAACTATGTCCTGGACAAAAGAGATCACTTTGCTGATGAGCAGGGGGACAGAATACCTGCCAACACGTGCAGAAGTCTGATTGGAGTTCAGAAACCAGCTGATTGAAGTGATCACCTCAAACAATTGTTTGTATCAAACATATTTTAGTTCCTCATATTTTTTTGCTTGTTTTTAAAAAAATATTTCTGTTGAACCATAGTTCAAAAACATTGTCATGATTTTCCTAATTTTTTTAATATATTATTGTCATTTTCAGCTTATGTCAGTTACGCCTGTTTTTTTTTTCTTAATAGAAGGTTGTAAATCATTTTGCAGTCTGTATGATCAACAATCCAAGATGTTAAAAAATCAAGGAAAATGCAGTGGAAATATGATTAAAATTGGAATTAAACTGAAACACAACAGAGCGAATTTTACAAAATTAGAGAGTATTTGGTGAAAACTCAATTTTTTCCGATAAGAGATGCATTCACGTGGACCCTGTCAGAAATCCGGAGTGTGACAAGTCGACAGTGTGTATAATTGTATAATTTGTAGATAAAAAAAGAACCACAGCGACTTTCTCATCATTCATTTACAAGAAGCCATTTAAAAGAATTGATTCATTCATGATCCTCTGATCTGCGTCTGTAATACTTACTGCATTAATAGGGTTCTTCATGTTAAACAAAACTGTGCTGAGGTAGTAAAATCTGAATGAAGACTTCATTTTCTGCATGCTAATTGAAGGCAGCGGCTTCTTAATGAAGACTGAATGAATGCATGACTGGAAGCAGATTGGACTTTCCGGTGACAACAGGGTCAAGACCAGACGACATCCATTCCTACTCCATGCTTACACACGTCCAACTCTCACTATTAAAGAATGTGCAGCTACATCCCCCCTCCATAATGTGCTTCTCTTGGAGTTAATAAGCGGCCTAATTAGCTGAACTCATTAGTGATGAACTGTAATTCTCTCATTTCATATACTCATTAGCTGACAACATTCATAATTAGTGACATTTGGGCGATCATGGCATGGCAGGTTGGCCAGCGTACGGTCCTTCCCCCTGCTGTGCAGGCAGGGAGGTCTGAGTCTCACTGTGAATCGATGACTTTAAAAGCTTTTTTTCTTTTACAGGGTCAAGTGAGGGAAGAAAAGGTCAAATATTTTGAGCTGCTGAGTCAATGCATATGCCTTTATTTAAAATAAAAATGATCACATCATCAGTCAAAATGCAGAGCACCAGGCAGAATTCACATTATCTTGTTTTACAATCCTATTTAATGTCTTTTACAGAGAAAGGAACACAACTGCCCACCAATTACGACCAGATTATTTATCCAAATCAGCATTAATCATGCAGAGAAGCAGTTTATTATATCAGCATGGTAATTCATCACAAAAACTAACCCTCAACTCCTCACAGCGGCCGTTGTTGTTTTAGTCACTGTAATTAGCTGTGAAGGTGTGCACACAATGGGACTGGGGTGTATGAAAGCGAGAGGTGAGTGTGTTAATTACTACACTGGACCTGTGTGACATGGCGCATGTTTTGATTTATGACTCGATTCTAAAAGACACAAGACTGTTTTCCTTCTGTTTTCCATCATTTTGAAAGGACAAGAGGTTGAGAGGATGGTTCATTGCTTGATTCATTTCTCCTGCGTCTGCTGAATGGAAGCCTTTAAAACTGGAGCAGAATATAGTCCAGAAAATGTTTGTAAGTAAAGAAGCTGAACAGATGAGGAAACGCTCGTTCACATTGGACAGAGAAACTTTTCTGTTGAGTCTGTCCTGATACATTATGTCCAGTTATCCTGAATGGCAGGTCCAGGGAAAAAGGGAGTAACACAACTCCAGAGGATGGAATAAGGAGTCATTACTATATTTACAATTTTGGCATCAAATTTTTAAAATACAAAAAAAGGGATAAAACTGAAAGGGGGAGCCAAGGCTGATGAAAAAATAGAAACTCCCCACAACTAGACAAGAAAAATAACTTACCTAACCATCAGAAAACAACCCCCAGGAAAACAAAATGGCAGCTCTCCTGTACAAGGCTCATCTGAAGAACTAAACAAACCTCAAGAAACAAAGAGGCCCAGATGGGCAGATTTCCAGTCCTTCTTTAGGCTTCTGCAAGGTATTGATTGGCTGACAGAGGCACCAGAGAAGAAAGAGCACCCACAAAAGTCAGTGAAATACAGGCAAGTTAACATCTGACATATGAAAACTATTCAAGATTGCTGGTTTCCTTTCTCCTAATAATCAGTGTAAATGAAAATTAGGAAGGGTGATACTGCAAAGTCTGGAATTCATACGATACCAGTAATTTATGGTACTTTTACTTCAGAATAGATAATAAAAACCAATATTTTGTGAGCTTTTAATGAAAATCTTTAAACTTGAAATGTTTTTAAATTTGTCATTAATAAAATAAATTAAACAGAAATTGTTAAAAATAGATTATAAATAACCAAAATTGTGGATTAAATGTTCAAATGAAATTAATTACAATTCCTTGATTGCAAACTCAATGCTGAACGCCAGTAATAGGCGGGTTTTCACAGGTTGATTCATTGTAAATATAAAATAGCAACATTCACAGTGAAAAAAAAATAGCTCTGGGTTTTCCTTTTAATGCACACCTGTTTGAGAAAAAAGTCTACAGATTAGCAACTTAGCTAAACAGAAGCTAATTCTGCAATTGGTTGGTTTTCTATCACATTCTTTGGCTTTTTTTTTAACAAAGTGCTCCGCAAAAACATTTCGATACCATCCAGCTGAAGTCAGTTGATATTGATACTTCTGCTTCAATTGATATTATCGATACTGGTATCAACCTTCCCATCCATAATGGCAATTCAACCATTCATGGAAAAAATATAATATGAACCAACACACTCATTTTTTGATGAGTGCAATGATCTCACTTTAATTATTATGATGTTCAAAATTCATTTTACAAGGCATGACAGTATTAGTTTTTAATAGAAAAATCCTCCTTCTCTTCCCAGACTGCATGACCCTTATATTTGTTTTTTGTTATTTTCTTTTTTCCGGCTGGGTTTTGGGGCCTCAGGAGTCCTCCTCTTTCAAACATCTGCAGAGGATTTGGGGCCTGAAAGAAAGGGAAGATGCTGGCATGCTGGCATCTGGCAGATTAGACCTCAGAGGTTGTTTTTTTTTCAGCAGGAACTTCGGTGTACTGGTTTCCGCACATCAGAGGCGTCTCTAGGATTTTGATACATCCGGGGCTTAGCCCAGAAGAACTAATCAGATGAGCGTGCAAAGCAACAACAACCTACTGATGGAATAATCTTTATATCGCCTACACTACTACAGGTACCTGCACAAGCATTGTCCTTGCTCTGGTCAGCAGCATCACTGGTAGCACCTCTGTCTGGTGAATCTGTTCTCATTTCTGAAAACGTACAAAATAACATTAAGCCATATCCTACTGTAATTAATTATTATTATTAAATTAAATTGTATAATCAAGCCAATTTTTATAAGGCTATTATTGCTTTAACAAATGTAAAAACTAACTGGGGAACTTAAAAATGAATTTCTATAATACAATTATAAAAAGGAGTATATTTTTTAAATGTTAAGTACTGTATAGGCTAGAGAAATTCTCCACAGCCTACAAGACCTGCTCTTTCATTGTCCCTCCATTGTTCTGCTGCAGGATCCTTAAACACATCCCTATCTTTTATTACTGAAAATTAAATGTCAACATAATATTTCATAGCTTATTTATGAATGTACATAAAGTCAATATTGGTATTCCATTACGATCAATACAAATAATTATGGGCACAGTTGCCACTAACTTATGGCATTTTCTCCTATGCAAACATCAAACTGGTTATGCCACTCTGGTGTAGGATAAGACAGATATATCTGAACTACATTATATTCCTGTATAATCACCCAACTTTACTCTATTTTGCCCAAATTGTCAAGCTTTATTTAAAACCCAAATTTGGGGAACAGCATGTTAATCGGCCCTTATGCTACCACCTAGTTGTTGAGACGCAGAACTCATTGGAATATTATAAACTAAATAATTTTAAACTGGAATCACAGTTTTCCCTCAGAGATAATAAAAAGACACAAGCGTAAAGAGAAATATTCATTAGAAGCCATATTTCTTCATGTTGGTTAATTTTTCTGTTAGTAATTTACTCAGCTAAGTTTCCATTTCATTCATTAGTCAAATCTGATATTCACTTTTATCAACAATTCAACATAGAGATTAATTTAAAGTTATGCCAAAGTTAATGTCTGAGTATTGTGTGTGTTGTTGTATATGTCTTAGTATCATAAAATGGTTCAATGTTACAGCCCCACATTAACTTTAACTACTTTACCGTTTAGAAGAAGCCCGAACTTAATTACTTTTAGATACATACACAGTTCTCACACACTGCAATTGCATTTACAGACCGATTTTAAGAGATACTTTTCCCCCCACGTAGCCTACTGTAATATCAACTAGATGCTAGCAGGCTTACGTTCCCTCAAGTAATTCCAGCTGCAACACCTTTTTCCCGAAATTATACATGTTTAATTTCTACTCCTATTACCTCTTTGACTGCTTGCCAATTTGAGGGTGAAAAACAGTGATATCTTTTTCTGTAACGTCTGCCTGCCTCCAAGAGCGCCTGCTGCCTGACGCCGCTGTGCAAGGTAAATGACGCTACGTGGGACCTGAAGTGTTAACCACTTGTGTGCCAAAGTTGCAGCTTAAAAAAAATGAAATAAATGAGCAAATAATGACAATACTAATACTAATTGTGACTCAAACAAGTCCAAAAACACAGTTTTATCGAAGCAGCAACATCAGATAACCATAATTTGAAGATGTCATAAAAAATTTATTAATTATAATAATAATAGGGCTAATAATATTCGGGGCTAATTAAAAAACATCCGAGGCTATAGCCCCTAGGGACGCCACTACCGCACATCAGGGCAACTTGTTAGGGCAACATTTCTAAATGCAACAGGTGCATCGCTGGCTTCATAAATCTCTGAAATGTTGGGAGGACACATACAAATACATACATACAACCTCAGATTTCCAACCTTTCTAAATATTTTAAAGTAATATCAAGAGGTAACTTAATGCATGTATGGTTACACCTTCTTACACAATATTTTGCATTTAACTTTCATTGTTTCAAACTCTTTTCGAATAGCATCTTAATTTGTACTGGCTACCAGCCTAAACAATCAGATTTAACACAGCTGTTATGCGTTTCACATGTGCAGTTCAAAGAATTCTGAAAGAAGCATTTAAAAATGATATTTGTTACCTTTTAACTGTCAAAATGCGAAATAATCCTTCACCCCTGGTGTTTTATATCATTTTAATTCTTTGCTTTTTTTATTTAAATACTTTTAACACACTACTATTGTCATGGTTCTGGCTGTTCTTCCTGTTTCAGGTGGGGTGGAGCAGGTTGCCTGGGAGCTCAGGGCGGAGAGTGAAGCAATTATCATTCACAGCCGCAGCTTGTTGTCTCTGCTCCTTAAGGACCTGCAGGAGCTTCAGTCTTCGCCAGATTATCTCTCAGTTCAAGTGGTAACTCAGGCCTCACAGTGATTTTGTTATTTCTTCTTTGAAGTTTCTTGACCAAGTCCTGTTTTTGTCTTTTTTCTTACATCTTGTTTATCCTGGATTGCAGAATTCAGTCTTGTCCTCTCACGCTCTGGACCTCACCACGAACCCACCTGCCTGCCTGCTCGCCCTGCCTACAGATATCACATCAGCCACAGCCG
>JBBBVT010000025.1:18451580-18480805 GCA_037177035.1 Craterocephalus eyresii | reverse complement strand
TACCTTCTGAGAAACAGTTTCTGTATTAGTCTTGGCCAGACTATATGCTCGCATTATAGTCGCGATAGCCAGGCTAAATGTGTACATGATCTAATTTCAAACCCACGAAAAAGAGTTGTTCCGTAAATTAAATTGCAGATCAAATGAAAACAAAATATTACACCTTATACTTTATGATAATGAGGGGATAAAAAACCAGCTGTGAAATCCCATATTCTATGCTTTATTGACCATTTAACTGCATAGTCATCACGTCTAGTGGCTTTCCTTTACTGTAAATCTTCTTTATAAAATAGAAAAGGTTTGGACAGACAAACATTGAGTCAGATTCTTGGGGGATTTGTGACTGAAGTATAAATTTATTAATTTGTTTTACAAAAAACTAAAAACAAGCAAAATAAATCTACATTAAAAGCAAATTAGTTACTTTCTTTTCAGTGTTGCAGGCAGATTGTTCATGTATGAAACGGACAGCAAATCTCAATTTAAGCACTGTTTATGCATATGTCAGACATAAACTGAGCTATTATAATCATTAATTTTTATCTTTGTCTCCACGGCTCGATTAGTGCTGCAGCTGAATCAGTGGACGGCAGAACATTTCGGAGGATAACATGGAGTGTTTCATTAAGTCAGTGGAAAAGTGTTTGGTCAGAAAGTATAACATTTATTTGATTCTCTCCTCCTCATCTTCCAAACAAAAAAAAAAAAAGAAAAGAAAGAAGTGTTAGGGCAGCACTCAGCAAAATGTGTCATTAAAGAAAGCGGGGACTCTAAAGCTGTTAGTCGCTCAGATTCTGCAAGGTGTTTAAACCGGGCAATTTAAATGATTCACAGCGGAACAAGCAAGACGGGAGAAAAACAGGCCTCGTCTTATAGTTACCTGGGGTAGCAGCCGGTCTTCAGCCCACACAGGTAATTACAATTATGTAAATGAAGCGCATAGTCGGGACCCTGGAACAAAAGCAAAGTCACATACGCAAACTGGAAATCTCACGCTGGCTCATCTGTATGTTTAAATACATGCAGGAGTAGATACACAGGCATTATTATGGTAATGCGCCCAGTCAGGCAGATTAATCATTTCACTGAAATAAACAAGATGGACAGCCACATATGGATAAAATCATATGTCTTTGTGCTGGGAGTCACTCCCTGAATGCTCTGCAGTTGTCTCGCTCTTCTGAAAGGCTGGAGGGAGGATGAGAAGGAAAAAGAGAAAGCTGTAAGAGCTGATGAGTTATAAACTGAAACCTTATGAGGTAAGGTGATGACAGGATGTTTTCTTTAATTCATCCATGGGCAAAGTAACTAGCAGCGGGATGGGCTGCAGTGGTCCCGATAAATGAGAGTTGAACACAAAAAACCAAATTGCCAAATTCGGAATTGTCACACAGAACAAAGTGCCAGCCAATCACACCCGAGCTGCTTAGACTTAATGTTCCTGTTACGGGCCCAAACATAACATCTGATGACAGAGAGAAGCAAAGATTGTGCTCTATGATTATTTTGCTCCTTTTTCCATTCGATCTTAGCAAAGACAACATCAGCAGCCAGATTTCCTGAGAGGAATGAGATGAAATCAAACAAGGCGTTGAATGCCTGGATTAAACTCCAAGATTTGGGCCTGATTTTGACTTGCAGACACGTTGCAGACAAACATTCGCTGTCGTGCCTGATTATGGGCTGTCAGATCACAGACCAAGCGTCTTTACCTGGTGGGGTGTGACGTCTAAGACGCTTCAAGACCATGACACAAAGTCTTGCATGTCAGATTTTTTTGTTGTTGTTGTGCGATGTGTAATAATAATGACCAGTACGAAGACAAAGTGCTGATGATTATGCTATCACTTCAGAGTAAGTCATAAATGAATGGAACATATTTATGGCCCTTCTGAAACATATTTCTCTTAAATCACGAGAGTATTTTCTCATGTTTCATGGATTACAAGCTAGCATTTGGTTTCGATTTGATTTTTTCACACTGAGTGCAACTGTTGCCATGATTGATTGACAGCTCCTTGTCCCGCCTCCCATCTTGTGCCCTTGAATGTGCTTGACTGTGTTTCCATGCAGCCAATAACCCTTTTATAACCTGAATATTAGCTATTACATACAGGGCCACATAAACACCGGCAGAAACCCAAATATGCCTGTTTTCCTGTTTTTAAAAACCCAAAAATCTGAACATGTAAATGCGTGTTGGAATAACTTCATCAAAAGGAACACTAAATTGTGTCCTGGCATGTTCTATCCACAAGGGCTGGTCTTTTAAATACTAACATGGCATAACTAAAACCCATCATACCACTATTGGAGTGAGGAGGAAACAAATTATTTCATCACAGTGATGAAAGACATGAATTTAATGTGTTTCATGGATGGAAGAAAGCACCGAAGTGGAGACAGTTCAAAGAGGGTTGCCTAGAAGTTAGCTAAGGCAGGGCTGGAGGTGGAGGGCTCTGAGAGCATGTAGGTCCAGGGCTGGAGGGCGGCCTGGAACCCGGTGAGCCGGGGTTAGGGCTGGGCAGAGGGATGGAGCTTTGGAAGGCAGAGTGATAGTGACAGCAATCGCTCCCTTACATTTCATTTTATACTCACTGATATTGTTGCTACCATGGATACAGGAAGATGTGTAAATTGACGCATATTTACTTTATGGTGATGTCCGTGCGTCGCAGTTTGGGTCGGAATATTCCAACTGACTACAACTATCATTTATACGGGAGTTACTCTGTCTGCTCATGCATGTAAACGTGGAATTCTACAAGTTTCAGAAAACAGAATATTGATCTCAACCAGAATATTGATGGCATGTAAATGTTGTCAATGTCGCGCCGGCGAGCCGGTTCAGACAGCAGACATGGCAACCAATGAACCGGGGCTGTGGAGGCTGTGGACTGACTCCACATCCACACCAGAACACCAGATCAGTCTCCTCACCTACCACTCCTGCCTTTTACAACTTTCCACTGTTTTCTTTGCACCATCTGTAATGCTTTTGATGTTTTATGTAAAACACTCTGAACATGAAATGTCCTCTGCAAAAAAACTTTCCTTGCACTAGAAGGTGGTCCTGATAACATGACCACTCAGTGGCCACGGTTACATGGTGTTTTTTAATTCAGAATTAATTAATTCGGAATTAAAATCTTCTCCCTTGGGTTTACATGGAAATATTAATTCCGAATGAGGATTTACATGGACAACACGTCTTCTTAATTCCCTTCAAAGCCAGGGGTTGGGAGGGCTCTGATTGGTTGGATGGCGGGGGTGACGTAACGTACGTCTACCGGAAGTTAAAAACCGCCTCGCTTCTTTCCATCAACAACAGAAGAAAATGTCGTAATAAGAGCCATTTTTGATTGATTTAGGTTCTAGTTATTAAGTAGTCACTAGCATGCCACGTTATTTTCACCTGAACAGACTCTCTTTGAGCCCGTTTGCTTCGGACGAAATGCGCTGTTTATAGTCGCTATGGCAACAGGATGAAGGGACGAGCATGCGCAGAACGACAGGAATTAACTACGACCGGAATAAGAGTTTACATGATAGAAAATGAGAGGGGAATTAACTCATTCGGAATTAAGAGACGAATAAACCAGCCACTTTATTCGGAATTAAGTTTAATTCCGAATTAAATTTGCTTTAGGGATTAAGTGTTTACATGGTCTGTTTAAAGCGGAATTAATGTTAATTCCGATTTAAAGAGGAATTAAAAGTCGTATGTAAACAAGGCCAATGACGTCAAATAAGGGCTTGTGTCAAAAGGTGAAAAAAAAACAGTTGCTGCCAGAAACTGGACTGTGTCCCACTAGCTTGGTTTTAGCATGGTTTTAGTGTGTTTTTTATTCATTTCATTTGCATGTTTTAACTTGTTTTTACTCCAAGCTAGTGGGACTTTTAATTGACAGATTGGCAGCACCTGCGGGAGGAGTCCTCCCCTGCTGATCAAGAACACTATTTGAGCCGGTGTGCAGTCAGAAGGAGGGAGTAAGGAACGGACAGACGCACGGCACGGCAGCTGAGCGTGTGCAGCGGTGCGGGAGGGTTGCCGGCCTCCTGGCTGACCCCTGGCTGGCAGGCCACCCCCCGCATGATGAAGATGATGATGATGATGATGATGATGATGATGATGATGATGATGAAGCCGACGATGGCAGCGGCGGTGGCGGTCATGTGCACGAGGACCAGGACGATGTGGCAGTCCCTGAGGGGGTAGCCCTACGGCCCGAATGACAGCCGCCTGGAGGCGCGGCTGGTCTGGCCCCGGGGAACCAGAAGGCTGCGGACTAAGAGGCCACCACGACCATCACCTTTGGAGCGCCCATTTTAAATTAGCTTTTACAGACATTTTAGGACTTTTTTTTATACATTGTGGTTTTATTATTTTTATGCTTTTAAGGTTTTTAATAAAGCTTTTATTGGACTTTTTAATACTGCCCTCCATCCTTCCAGCACCGCCCGGTATCGTTTTAAGAAGAACCTTCTCGGACCATGACACTAATCAAATAAAGTTCTGCCGACAGAACAAGTCCTTTACTTCCTTCAAATAAGAATATTTTTCTTTTGACTTTTTTAGGTTCATTGCTACTTTTTCTTCCTCCCACTCCCATAATAAGCCATTATAACAATGAACTTTCAAATACAGTATGTATTTACTCTCTTCTTCATTGGCAGTCCTTTTCTGCTTCCTCTCCTTTTCAGTATTCCTCTTTTTCTCTGTCTTACAGCTGCATTTTATTAAAATGATCTTCAATAAAAAGAAGAAATAAAAGAAGCTTTTCTTAAGCCGAGAGAATCGCTCTTAAGTAAAACCATCTCCTGAAGGAAAACAAGATATTTAGTCTTGATTTAAGATGTGCTCATTTACTTTCAGTATACTTCTTAGGTCTCTGTTTTTGCATGCAATAGTAATATAATTGTTTTAGGATTGCTTAAAAGCAGGTTTTTTGTTTACTTATATGGCTGCACAGCTGGATTGCTCAAGAAAAGCCACCAAAGCCCAAATAAACGTACACAAAGCTAAAATTGCTTTATTGTCTCATTTATTATCTCATATATAACCTTTTAATATTTCTATAGGTTCATTTAAAATGTCTATTTTCACTACACTATTGATTTTTCACTACATAAAATCAGCTCAGCCATCCAAAATAAATCATTTTGACCTGCAATACTTTTTTCTCTTCACTAATCTACTGCGTGTCGTCGTGGTCCAAAGCCCTTACAGCCTAAATTTGCATCTACATAAGGTGCCATGTAGCTGACAATATTGCCGTCTGACAGCCTGTATCACTTATAGTTCATATGATATGCCGGCAGGCACACTAAGCAACCAGCCTGGTGCTAATGAGCTTATCCCCTGCTAATTTAATTTAGAGCGTGGGCTTCTCCTCGGAGCCACAACACTGTCTGCTTGGATTTACTGCTGCTTCCAGCTGCAGGGTGTTTAATCCGTCCACAGTATGCCGTTTCCTGTCCCACCTCTAATGCATGCATACACGTTTATACCCTGAATGTACATGCACCAGCCTATCATGACTTTACATCCTTGTATTAGATTGTACATTGAGGATTTACACAGTCCCTCCCTCCGTCCTTTGATAATCCCAACACACAAATGATGATGTCTGCATAACAAGATAAAAGAGGAAACACACCACAATTTGTTAATGAACTGCTGTGTTATCTAATTATTGCAGATGAGCTGCAAGACGGGAAAGATCTGAAGGAAGGTGTTTTATATCTAATAAGATGGACTCACTAATTTAATGCATTCTAATCCTTATCTACTAATCTTTTTCACTGCATTTGAGCTTTAGGTTGCAAATAGAAAAGGTCACAAATTTTCAAACCAGAACCAAGAAAAGGGAGCATATTAGTACAGTTTACTGGCTGCCTGTTCATTTTAAAGTCTTATTTACATACAAAAATCTCAACAGACAAAAGAAGCTATAAGACTCACTGAGATTTTATACCTCTTAAATGATTATTTACTGAATAAAAAGAGATCAGGTATGACATGGAAGTCACAAACTAGATCTATCAGTGAAAGTAGATCTTTAGATTTTTATTTTTTAACAGGAATAAAGCTCAAAACTCACCTTGTCACCTTGTTTTTACAGCCCAAATTCCATAGAGGCACATAAAAACAAACGAAAGTAGTGATTTACAGATCTCATCATCAGGTCATATTTAATTCCCATTAGTAAATAAACATGTCAGATGTTAAAACTTTGACCTTTTCATGGAAAATATGAGCTCACTTTGAATCTAATGGCAGCAACACATCTGTCAAAAGTTTGAAATGGAGCAACAAAAGACTGGAGAAGTAATTACTGTAGGGACGTTTGTCAGCTGTTTAGTTAATTAGCAGTATGTCAGTAACATGACTGAGTACGTAAAGAGCATTTCAGAGAGGCAGTCTCTCAGATGGAAAGATGGAAAGAGGTTTGTTTGGCACAAGATGTCTCAAAATGTGAATCCATCCATCAATCAATCAATTCATTTTCTGCCACTTATCCGGGGTTGGGTCGTGGGGGCAGCAGCCTGAGCCTGAGTAGGAAAGCCCAGACTTCCCTCTCCTCTGCCACATCACCCAACTCATGCTGAAGCACTCCCAGGCCAACTGAGAGATGGAATCCCCCCAGCGTGTCCTCCGCCTACGCCGAAGTCTCCTTCCTGTAGGACGTGCCCGGAATACCTGCAGGGAAGCGTCCAGGGGGCATCCTGACCAGATGCCCGAGCCACCTCATCTGGCTCCTCTCAGCCGCTCTACTCGGAGCCCCTCGTAGATGACCGACCTTCTCACCCGACCTCTAAGGGAGGACCCAGCCACTCTGCAGAGGAAACTTATTTCAGCCATTTGTATCCGTGATCTCTTTTTTTCAGTCACTACCCAGAGCTTGTGATCATAGGCAAGGGTAGGAATGCTGATCAACCGGTAAATCAAGAGTTTCACCTTTTGGCTCAGCTCCTTCTTCACAGAACAAGGCAGAGTCTGTATATGGCAAATCATCATCATCATCATTGGCAAATGGTCTGAAATAAATGTTTACTGAATGTACAGTTAGTATTTCAAACTGGATGGAAGATGAAGTGAACTTCTTCCTGGAAATCATGGACGGCGTGTCCTGCAGACTGAAGAACAGGGGGAGCATCCAGCATCTCTGATAGGATGGAGCATCAGAGCCGATGGCGTGGGCAGCTTCCACATCTGTGAAGCTCCATCAATGCTGGAAAGTACATGGAGGTGTTAGAGCAACATCTGCTCCATGCAGACATCGTCTCTTTCAGGGAAGGACTAAACATTTCAGTGAGACCACGATGGACCACAAACTGATCCATCACTGCTGCAAAATGAAGTCAACTCACTTCAGAAGAGGGGATGTGATGCACTTTTACAGATGTGCTAATGATGCAGATAACTTTACAAATTGTTAAGAATTTTCCACATGAGGGAACTCATACCTTAAAAGTGAAAGTTAGACCAATATATCGACCTGTTGATATATCAGGCCGATATTTCCTTGTTTTTTACTATCTGCATCGGCTGATTATGTGGGTGTGTGAGCCATTATCCTTCTTTCTGCACGATTTGCAGACAGGCATCCACAGGCAGCTCTGTGTTGTTCCTGGACACATACAGAGCATGCCCCCTCCTCCTGCAGAGTAGTGGGTTGTAGTGGGTTGTTCTGTTTTTATTTTAATTTAAATGTTGAACTTTAACATAAAAAGTTTGAGCTGTAATATTACTTCTAAATTTTTACTTAATCCATGTAGAACAAAAAGTATCATGACATTCGTTATCCTTGTGTCACTTTATGTAAATTAAGGGAGCTACAGCAGAAAATTGGCATCCCATACTGGCTAACGCTGATGTTAAAAAAAGAAAAATCTGAGTCAGCATCAGTCCTAAATAAAATTCAGTTAATCCATCTTGAAAATACACATTTACTTACTATTTCTTGTGTGAGCGGTCTGTTAAGAGTGCAGATTGAATATTTCCTCCTCTGCTGCAGCATCGTACTTCCTGACAGTATATAATAAATCTCTCTGACAATATTCACTTGAGATCTTGTGCCTAATGAGATACGTGGGTGATGATTTTACCCTTTAAAACAGTTTTTTCCTTCTCTCTTTTGAGGTAAACCATCCGTGCTAACATCTATCCCAGCGCTGTAACTGTAACCGGGACATATCACACTTTCACTTGAATATAGAGGAACTTGTCCCTGCTGTCTGTCTCCCTTCCCTGATCTTCCCTTAAGGAGTTAAGCTGTTAATAAAGTCTGAGTGAATGCTGCTAAAGCACAGAGAAAATGTTTATGCACCAAATCCTTTTCAGCTTCCCTCTCTGCCCTTAATGCTGTTCAATTTGCCCAACTTTTATCAGAGAAATTGGATGATTTTCATTTTGCTCTCGAGTGAGGAGCTTTGCAAACATGCCTGTATTAATCTTTTCAGGATTCCCTCTGTTTAACCCCACAGCACTGTGACATACGGACAAGGGGATTTTCCCTTTCTCTGTAGGACTACGGTACTTCCCCTCAACTGCCATAAATGGTATACAAGACATGGAAAAATCATTATTTATCTTGTAATTTATTATTACTTGTGAACCCAATCAGGTTTTCAACGGTCTCAAATTTATTGCCCATTCATGACAGGCAAAAGTATTTAGGTGTGTGTGCACAGCCTAACACAGCCAGAAAACATGATCTATTGATTTGTAATTAAGGAAGGTGGTATTTTATGGCTTCTTGCAGAGCATGGACTCAGTTTATTTGAAAAATAGATGAAGAAGTCCACAGGAAAGTTCACCAAAGCTATGAGGCTTATTTATGTTTGCTTGCTCTGCAAAACCTAAAAATGGATTAAATTTATAAAATAAAAACCCTTTCTCGTTTTCACCTGTTATTCTGGATGCAGCATGATCAGTGAGTTGAATATGATGTGCGGCTGTAACTACGAAACTCTGTGCATAACGTACATCTTAAAAAGGTCAACATCTCACCTCAGTTTGCGATTTATGTCTGGACAGGATAAAAGATATTTTTGGCAAATTTTTGGCTGGTCCTAATCCTGTCCAGTAAGTAGCCGACTGTACGGAAGTAAGGTGTCACATGTTGGGGACACTGGTTGTTAAAACACAATTTTTGGGGATTTGCCAGTAGCAGATTTTATTTTAGCCTTCTACACCGTGATTGGACAACATGGCTAGATTTTCACTTTTTGGCTTAATTCCAGACAGTTTCAACCCTGTCTTGCAAATGGGTGTCTCTGCATGGACATAAATGTTTAAAAGATCAACATTGTATTGTTAAGTTTGGCATTAAGATGTCAGTATTTGATCAACATCTGGTAAAGGGGACCATCCTTTGCATGAGAGTTGGCTATTGATTTAATCAAGGTTGAATATCTTTTATGTTATGCAGCATCAGTTCAACACTATCAGTATCGAGGGTTCATTGTTTCTGCTTTATGACATTTAAATGCTGATTTCAGCCACTTGCTATCTGTGATGTCATCATGGATAAAAGAAAAAGCATTTGCATTTTTTATAGATGATTATAATAATCCCAGACTCTGGGCATATCTTCCTCAGAAGGAGGTTCTGTGTTCATTGCGTTGCCGTGGAGACAAGCCCATTAATCTCATTCTTGATAAACCCTCAGTATTTTTTAAAATTTTGTTATGTACCTCATTTTAGTTTTCAGATTTTCTTCTATTTTTCACTTTTGTTCAGTTTTGGTTCATTTAGCTTTTGGTGCCTGTTGCCTTTTTTTTTTTTTTGTCATGATCCAGATTGTGACACTTTATTGACATGCCCAGCCCACACTGCACCAAGCTCAAATTTCCTCCTGCCAGGTAGTGACTCCACCAATGTGTAGCTGTGGGTGGCATCTTTTGGTTTCTCTAAGCTGAGGTCACCTGAGCCCCAGCAGCCAAATCTATCACCAGGACGGTGCCCCAGTTACCTCGTGTTTGCAGGACTGTCGCTCCACTGGGGTCCATGAATCACTGTGCAGGCCCAATCATGCTCAACGCAGTATTCAATTCAGTTTTATTCGTAAAGTGCCAATTCATGATATTAACATCTCTGGGCACTGCAGACAATCAGTTCTATCCAGCCTGTTATTCAATCAATTTTCATGCTACCAACTCAAATAATAGTTAAGCAAAGGAAACCAACAGATTGAATCTAGTCTTTGATCTGATCCTCCATCCTGAGCATGCTGGAGGTGACGGGGGAGAGGGAAAAACTCATATTTAACAGGAAGGAACTCAGCTCAGGGAAGGCGGCCATCTGTCTTGCCTGGTTGAGGTGGAGGGGACAGAAAGAGATCAACAGACATCACATTTCATCCAGGAAGAGATAAGAAATACCTTCATGATGCCAGTACAGTTGTATGTTTCTACATGGAGGAGAAGGAGCAGAGCTGAAGATAATGAGCCCAATGCTTCATGGGACGATACCTCAGCAGTCTAAGCCTATGGCAGCACAAGCAGGGATGATTAACCACCCCTGACTAAGATTTATGAAAAAGGAAGATGCAGAAGATGAATACACAGGTCGATGGACACATTCGTCCATCTCCTGTGTCATTTCCACGCATATTTGTTTTATTTTAAGGGGGCCTTGTGGATCCCCTGCATGACTAGCAAATGAAGCAATACCATTGGAAACTGAGCAGTGTTGAGCAGCATAGCTAACA
Organism: Craterocephalus eyresii; assembly: GCA_037177035.1. Lineage (NCBI taxonomy): Eukaryota > Metazoa > Chordata > Actinopteri > Atheriniformes > Atherinidae > Craterocephalus > Craterocephalus eyresii. Next base: position 18,470,084 of record JBBBVT010000025.1, on the reverse strand, counting down.
TGCAACCAGCGAAAAAAACAAACAAGAGATAAGGAGAAGCCAAAGTAGACATAAAGGACAACAATTGGTTGCCATATGGCAGGAAGTTTTTGAAGGAAGGATGTGTGGGTTGGGCATGTTGGGGGCTTGCAAACAACTTCATAGGAGTGCATTACCGCCACCACTCTGTCTGAAACTGACATCAGTGAACTCTGAACTCAGCACCGTCCCACTAGAGCAGGGTTCCTCACTCCAGGTCCAGGAGAGCTGGTGTCCTGCAGGTTTTCATGGTGTCCCTGCTGCAGCACACCTGACTCAGACCCAGACAAGCTCTGCACATGTCTGTTGATTTGAGTCAGGTGTGTTGCAGCAGTGATACCATGAAAACCTCCAGGACACCGGCTCTCCAGGACCCGGAGCGAGGAACACTGCACTAGAGGAGGAATTCACTTTACAACCATGAGAACATAAAAGACATGAAAGTATAAGGACAACCACATATGACAACAGATATGCATATTTAAGTAAGTAAGGAAGCATTAATTGGTGTTTCGCTTGACCCCTCCCCTGGGACCAGTTTGTTCTTGGCAGACACTAGTGGCTGATGTCCCAGAGGACACAGCTCTCAGGTATATGGGGGTACTTTCCCCTCCAGCAGGTTGAGGGATGTTTTGATCCTCAGCACGATGAACATTAGTTAGTAAAACCACTTTGGGTTACATCAACTGATCTTCATTTAACTACATGTTTAGAAATCTCCACAATAGTGAGGATTTTCACAAACGACACAAAACATGACACTAGATGTCACCATGTAAGTTGTATCATGTGTCTGGATATATGGTGAAGTTTACAATGGTCACATGTGACAAGTGTAGTTGTTTCTGTGATGTGCACCAATGGCAGGGCCAGCAAACGTCCCTTGTAGGCTCTTGTAGTGGATTGTCGAGGAGAGGGAGTGATATCAAAGACCTGAGGGCTTTGAATTAAAAACAGAGAGATAAGAGGAGAGAAGAGTTCCACCCCTGATGAAAACCACAGCTTGGGGCGCACATCGCTCACACGTCCAGCAGAGAATGAAAGTGCGGCCGCCTGATTTGTGCCTAATAAAGTTGTCACATCCTATCAGGACTCACATCTACAACAGAAAGCACAGGCCCCCAGTCAAGTCTAGTCAGGTGTGATCAAGGGCAGCCAATAGTCGACAACACCTTAGTTTGATGGATGATGGGATAAAGCACTGCCTGATGGAAGTGGGCGCCGGATGATGGAGGATGAAACGGGTGAACGATGAACAGCCCCGGGGGTTTCTACTTAATTTATTAGGGCTTGTAAGCATCTAAAAATTATAGAAATAATCTTGGTGGCGAGCCCATGAAAAGGGAATTTTTGCAGAGGAACATATATTGCTGTGTCTTCACACCTCCATGCCTGAAAACCCACGCACGCTGTGACTGTTAGGGAGGTATGAATGGGGCTCATGTTCATGTCAGTGTGGCTCTGCTCGAAGACAGGTCCTATCCCCTTCATCATTTCCTCGTGCCCACGCTCCCATTACAGAAGGCAGCATCCGTGGCCTGACCTCTGGTGTGTGGAGCTAAAGGAGGGAGCATATGAGAGCCTAGGGAGGCCACATCGAACGTCTCCTTAGACAAATTTAAGTCAGATACAGATGCGTCAGACCAAATGAGGTAATTATCTGTGTGGAGTTGGTGAAAGAACATTATGTGCTCCTTAGCCTCAGGTCTTATCATTCGCTGCTTCTTTTCAGAGCAGCCTTGTTTTTTTGTTTTTTTAAAGATATGAGGATGCTGCTTTTCAATCTGCAGATGTTCAATAACAAAACCTTTTGGTAATTATGTCAACCATTTAGCCTGACTAGCTGTTGCCCTGTGTAGCTTTCCAGGGATTTGTTGTTTTTTTAAGTCTGATAGAGATTACATTTTTCTGCAACCTTCACCTCCGGGAACTATTTTGATGACTTCTGTGTTTTTTTTTCTTTCCTGATCTATAAATTTATCAAAAGTTTTCAAATCATGAGACTGTAAAACCAGATGATGCTGCGTCTTTTTTCAAAATACGTTCACAGTTCAGAAACAGTGTGCAATATTTGATAACAACAGGCCAGCTGTGATGGAGAGGTTGCAGGTCTAAATCAATCATGGGTGCCATATTACTGTGTAAAGGGGGGAAAATTGCTTTCATGTCTTATCTAGTGATGCTGCTTCTTGCAGTAAACCTGTGATGCAACACAGATTTTCAAGAAACCAGATGGATGCAAAACAAAATTAGGGTGAAATTTTGGTGTATAAGCTTTTGTTCACAATGAAGAATTAAATAAGTGTCAGAGTTTTTTTATAAAATCTTCTTTAGTAACATATGTATGAAGACATTGTCTTATCATATAAGAAACAGGGAATGTGTGTCCACCCAGACCAAACCGCAAATGAATCGCTTAGCATTTTTTGTGGTACAAAACATTTACAGCATGTGGCAAAAAAACATAATTATATACATATAAAATTGAATGAATGCAACCCTATATATGATATAATCAACAAGAGCATACAGAAGAACATTTAACAACAAAATTCGGATTTGCAAACCATAACATGTAGCTTGTATTTACAGCACTGTTCTCTTTTCTGAGAAAACCCTAACCCCCAGAAAAGCAGATTGTCTTTCTTTAATTCTCATTAAATGCAACATCTGAAAGGTTTTTATTGGAGAAATGAATTGTTCCACTGTGAAAGAAAAGTTAACAGCATGTGAAACAACCTTGTCAAAGAATCTAAATCACGAAATATTGGAGGAGAAATGTGAAAGCAGAAGAAAAGAATAAATGTTGGGTTCAGTTACATGTTTTTATTTATTTGGAATTAATTATTCTGAACTAAATCATTCAGATGGAAAGTATTCTTCAAGTTTACATGGAAAACACAGGGGAGGAAGTGATGTACTTATACTGGAAAAAAACTAACTCCACTTCCTGTTTTACTTTTCAACTACCATGAAACTAAACAATAAGAAACATCTTATTTGATTTCTAGTTAAAGCAGCAGCAGGACAATTGCATGTTACTTCACTTTCACAAGCAAAGTCTTGGCTCGAGTCCAACGTACACATCGGGCAGCCAGCATGAAATACGTGGGTCATCATCATGACAGGATGACCAGTATAAACAGAACAACCGAAATTTACTTTTAGTGGAATGAACATGGAGGTTTTCGTCAGATGTAAAAAAAGAGTCCATCAGAGGGACATAAAAGACATGAAACCCTCGCGATCCCTGCGGTCCTCCGGCAGTAGACTTTTAGTCATTCTCAGGGTCAGGACACACACCCACGGGGAGGCATCGTTACAGTGGCTAAGCCCTCATCTGTGGAACAGTCTGCTGGAGAACCTCAGGGTTGCAGAGAACATTCATGTTTTTAAGACTCGGTTGAAAACCCACCTTTTTAGCTTAGCTTTTAGTTGATATTCAGTTATTTAAGTCTTAATTAGTTTTGTAATATTTCATCATTTTTATATCAATGCTTTTAATTGTTTTTTATTACTTCAGACGTTTTATACACTGAGTGCTCTTATATTGCCTTTTATTGTTTTTTAGGTCCTTCCAGTGTTTCCTCTCTGGGGGTCCGTCTGTGTTTGGGGTGGTGTCCGGCTGTGGCTGATTGATGCGGTGGGATGGGCGCCTTGGTGGGGGGACTGGTGTCTCACCCGGGCCACCCCGGGCTGCCATGCTCCTGTGCCCCTGCAGTTGCAGCCTGTATGCCACCATTGGTTCAGACGGATCCCCTTCTGATGGGGTTTCCTTAATTGTCCATCTGCACTTAGCGTCATGTATTCTGCATTATCCTAAGCTGAGGGGGAGGGGGAGGTGGGTGGGGTGGGGTGGGGTGATATGGTGGGGGTATGGCAAATGGTGGTGGGTGAATTTTGGAGTGGGGGGTGGGTTGGATGGATGGGAATTTTTTTTAATGTTTTTTAAATGTAACGCGCTTTGAGCCACAGAGTGTTGTTTGAAATGCGCTTTATAAATAAAGTTTTGATTGATTGATTGAAAGTTGTTAATTTTTTCCTTTTCGGGTCATTAAGCTGTTGAATAAAGATGCTTTTTGTTGTGTGTTGATTATTGAATTGGATGCAGTCTCCTACTTGACCAGCAGATGTCAGTAAATCATTCCACATGGTAACTTCTGAAGGGCTCCAATTTTATTGACAGGTTTTTTCTTCAGTCAGGCTTTAAAGGATTAAAGAACATTTAAAAGTCATATAGATCACCATGGCATCAAAGTCTGATCAATAATCTCATTTTGCTCTGATGCTATTTGTACACCGAGCATTAAATCACAGTACAGTGAAGTGGTGTTACACCCTTAGTGCCTGTTAGTCGTAATGTTGTAATAGTCGTAATAGTACATGAATGCTGTATACTTTTCAAGTTAGTGTTAAGCTGTAGTGAAGTGTCTGTTTAGTCATGATGAATATAAACAGCTGGGGTAGATTTTCAGAAAAAATATTTCATGTGGGCCAGAAATTGTCCTTGGCCAGTATACTGGTTAAAATCAAGCATTTTTCATGATAGACGTCACACTCGTTTGAATTTAGTTTTGATTTATCACTACACGTAGACTTTCACAGCATAGTGTCTTGAACTCTGCTAATACACCTCCAATCAAATTGCATTTTTGGGGATCTTTTTCTCTTTTGCAGTTTTTTTCCTCACTTGGTGGTTGTTTCTTACTTTTATTTGTATCCATAAATTCAAGTTACCAAACTTAAACCCCTCAAACTTAAGTCTTTTATTTATGTTGAACCAAAAATAGATTCAACTTATATATATATTTGAACAATTATGTTCACATTTTGCCAGAAATCTCCAGAGAGAATGTATGAGTGGTTCTTAGGAGCTAGCCAGGCCCTGACTTATCAAAGGATTGCACCTTTTAAAACATGTGCACCTCTTCAAACAAACACAGCGAACACAAAAACATGCTGAGACTCATTTACCAACCTGTTGCATATAAGAATGCACCTGCAAAACAGTTAAAATAGTGCCACAATGTATTCAGCACTTTTGTTTTGAATGAATATATCTGGTAGTTTCTGCCAGAAGGTGCAAAATATTGGGAGGTATAGATGCAAATAAATCAGCTTTGCATGCACAATGTGATTTTCTAAACATGAACTGATTGTGCTGCTTGTTTTATGACTATATACATCGCTTCTGAAAGGCAGACGCAAACGGGCTAATATGCACATGTGGCTGCAGCTGGATGAGAGGCAATGATCAAATGCTGCAGGATTGTATAGGAGTAGCCGTCTGATTCAGGATATCTTCTCATGGTCAGTCGGAGGCAATGACTGAACTTCTGGAACAAAATCACTACATTTATAGGGATATTTTCTGTGAATTTTAAATCACAACTGTTGTTGTCAAAAGTGGTCAAAAGGAGGTGTGTTTATAACAACCATGATGCCATTAACAGGACATGTTACAGTATGTGCGTTGATCCAAAACCGGCTCAAGCGTGTCAGTGTTATTTGCTCCTCACAGAAAGTGAGCTGATTCTGCTGCTCAGTACTGGTAGGAGAAATCTCTTCTGTCAGATCCCCACCTGTCTTATTTGCTTTGGTTTTATTACTAGCTCTTTTTTTATTTTTTTCTTCTTCATCATCTTGCAATCTCTTCTTAACCTCATCTGATGTTCTTCTTGTTTTTCTGATTGCATTTACTTTTTGGCAAACATCCTCCTATACTGCTGTCCTTCTGGTCACATTAAGATATCTTTGCCAAATATTACCTTCTTCAATTAATATTTTAATCATCATTTGTTTTCCATCTGCAACTGTCTTGCTCTCCATCTAACCAGCGAATCATTTGTGCATGCTAAGTCCTAATTTAAATAAGTCTGTTTGCGACTGTTGCCAATTGTGCAATCAATCTTCGTAGATCACCTACAAATCATGGAAACAAACCATATGCAAAGTATTTTCAGGGTAATTTATTGTGTGTTTGCGATTTGCACTCTACACCAGGGCAATAGAGTCATCCTTGGTCTTTTCTGTTCTCAGGTCCATAAAAATGAAACTCTTGCCTTTAGAACCGAAAAGTAAATCTCACACTTAGTAATAGTGGCTGAAAGACTAGTGAAAAACGGGCGGTCCGTCCTCAAAAGGGGTCTGGATTTTTATTTTCTGGTTGCCACATTTTAAAGGAGCGTAGTGCAAAATCTAGCTTTAGTCCAGAAGTCTGCCCCCTCTGGCGACAAGTGTAAGTGACGCTAATGTTGTGTACGTACACGGGCAGCTTCCAAGCTGACAATGTTATAATAGCGGCAGAGTATACAATATGTTAGTGGCAGCGGCAGGTTGTCAGCGCACACGCACGCACTTAGGATCCAAGCTCGAATCCCTCACTGAGCAGCAGAAACTGGACTATAGAGGCTCATCCTGCACATCAGGCAAGTAAGAGGATGTTGGGGAAAGATAATAATATTTAGCAATTGAACTTGCACAATGCGTCCTTAAAGCTATCTATTGGCATAATCATAAGCTGGGCCACATGGAAGTTTGGTTCTAGGGCTGTGGTCTGTGCGTTGGCAGTTAAATAGAGCAGTGTAAAGTATGGAAGTTCACTCTATTCCTCTCATTTGGCAGGTGGTACAATTTTCCATCTACATCCTGGCAATGCTGAACAAAAATAATCCTGGTTAATTCACTCAGGACCTCGATATATTAGCTGCTGCTGTCTGCAGACTCTCTCTCAGCAAGCCTCTTGTCTCTATTTATACCTCAACTTATGTAAGTACAGTTCTTTATGTTTTTCTTTCATCATTTCCACTAAAAAAACCTGACATCTAATTTAAAGGTTTAGGTCACTGAGGGTGATCAAATTTGTTAAGAAAAAGAAAAGTATAGAAAGTCATTCTTCAGAGGTTGACTTTTCAAGAGCTTTCAACCATACAGGTTGAAACAGTCTTGGTGAAGCAGGTAGCTAAGTGCTGTCTTTGCTAACAGACCTGACATTTAGGCTGTACATCCCCAGGATTGTGCTAAGGCTGCAGAGTAATGCTACCTTGGGTTTCTCTGACAGCCACAGTAGGATTCACTAATCACATTACATTTGCCCATGACAAAGACAAGCCAGTGTACAACAGAGATAGATGGATTAAACCAATTTAGCAAGTATGGATTACCCCTCAGTGCACTCACCTAATCAACTTGATGAGGATAGTCTGGAGAAATAACGCAGAGGAGCAGTACGAGCAGATCACAGCAGGAGGAGACACAACTTTCTTTGCAAACATGTCTGAAAACTTTCACTCTTTCTAAGCTAGCTATTGTAAACCAGTAATTACATGTTTTTAGATTTGATCGTCTCTGCACCAGCAATAGCAGGCAGCTCCAACAGGTGCAGAAAGTTTTATATGACAGTCTCCAGGCCAGTGGATGGAAGTGTGCATATTATTTTGCCTGAGTAAAAGAATTAATTTAAAGTTTGGTTGGAATATCCAGGACCAAACCTTGACAACAGACGAAAACCATGCTGTTAATTTACAGTTAATTAACCCTCACTATACCCACTAGCTGCATTTCCAATTCAGTTGTTCTATTGGCATTTCTATTGAACGTTGTTTAGAGCATAAGCAGTAATTCTCATAAAATGTCATCCTGCAAGACTTGACATTGAGGAGGATGTTCCCCGAGATGACATTATTGTGAATCAGTGGTATACAAATAAGAATCAGAATCAAATTTATCGGCAAGAAATTTTCATTGCAAGGATTTTTTCTTGATTTTACGGTGCCTACATAATTATAAAACATAAATATAAAACATATAGAAACATATAAAACATGAACACAAGCAAACTAAACATAACATTCCAACTGAAAAGCTGTATAAAGAAGAAGAAATATTACATACATAATAGTAAAAGTAAGTGTATTTACATGAAATGTGAAATGTAAAGTGACCAGTGAAGGGGGTGTGTGCTAATATAACACCTGTGTGCTTTGAATGTACGTTAACATAACAAATTGAGTGGTAAGTGTCAGAGTCTTTAGCTGAATTCAAAAGCCTGAGGGCAGAGAGGAAGAAACTGTTCTTGTGGCGGGAGGTTTTGGTCCTTCTAGAGCGCAGCCTCCGGCCAGAGGGGAGAGCTTCACACAGATGGCGCCCAGGGTGGGAGGAGCCAGCTGCTATCCTTGCTCTCCTCACTGTTCTTTAGTGTAGAGTTCTGGGAGCGAGGGGAGGCTGCAGCCAATCACCTTTCCTGCAAAACGTATGATATGCTGCAGTCTGCACTTGTCCTTGGCAGAGGCAGCAGCGTACCAGACGGTGATGGAGGAGGTGAGGATGGACTGGATGATGGCAGCGTAGAAATGGACCAGCATTGTCTGTGTTAGATTAAACTTTTCAGCCACCTTAGGAAGTACATCCTCTGCTGAGCCTCCTTGATGAGGGAGATGATGTTCAGCTTCCATCTGGGAGATGTTGGTGCTGGGCTCTTTCTGAAGTCCATAATCATCTCCACTGTTTGGGAAGCATTGAGCTCCAGGCTGTTCTCGCTGCACCAAGCCGCCAGAGGGTCAATCTTCTATCTGTAGGCAGATTCAGATGAGGGTGGTTTCATCCGCAAACTTCAGGAGCTTGGCAGACTGGTGACTGGAGGTTTAGCTGTTTGTGTACAGAGAGAAGAGCAGGGGAGAAGGAGCGCAGCCTTGTGGAGAGCCGGTGCTGATCGTCCTGGAGTCCGAAGTGTGGCTTTCCAGCATCACGTGCTCCTTCCTGTAAATAAAGCTTCACTGAATTGAATTACTACTGAAATTGTCATTTGAGTTTACTCCATGTAATGACAAGACAAACAGCAATCAGACCTGAAGGAGAAGGAGGGAAGGCTGCCGTTTTTATCGCCCGGTATTTATGGTGCCCTCTCAGATGTGCTGTTTCCTATGCCTTGTGCACTTATGCTCCCTCATGCAATTGCGACAGTGGCTTTTGAAATGTTCTCTGTTAACAAGCTGGACAGTCCCCCTCCGGTGAACATAAAGGAAGTAATGTCCAAAACCAATTTCAAATTTTGGTTTGTCTGTTTTCCACTTTGCCTCAGTCCATCTGGAATGAGCTTTTCTTCCTGCACTCATGCATGTCGGCCTGAGCAGCCAAAGTCCATGAGCTATTCAGCTCCACTTTGTGCCTCGCTGTTTGAGCGCAGAAATCCTCTGCATCCTTCCACCATAGAGGATGGAACACCTCAGTTGTTTACAATTCTTTGCTGAAAAGATTGTTTTGTCAACTTGTTTTCTTAGTTGTAAATTTAAAGTGCATTCACAGAGTTAGCAGAATGCTTCCTGTCAGTACACGCCCGGGATGGTAAAGAGAGGGTTTTTGCAAAAGAAAAGCAGTTTTCTTGAAATGTTTACAAAGTGCAAGTGCAATGTTCAGCGCGTAAGCCATAATTCTCGTACAACCTTGTCCCACAAGACTCTACTCTGAAGGAAGATGGAGATATGAACATTTTATGCTTCATATTGTATTTATTAATTTTTTCTCTCTCCTCCTCATTCATGGATTCCGAGCCATCTTTACTATAAACAAACTGGTCACGCAAAGCCCCCAATGTCACGTCCAGTGAATTAAAAATGTGGAAAAAGTGTTTCCACTTCTGCAAAATACTTCTATATCAAAATGTCTAATGAGAGCAGAAAAACCTTATAGCGATATTTGAGAGGTTTTTCGAAATGTAAGTCTTTCAATTACCAGATTTTATTTGCAATATTTAGTGGTAAATTTGGGAGGTAATGGAAATGCAGCTATACTGTCAATAATTTTGTTGGGCAAACATATGATTCATACCATAACTCTGCATCTAAATCATGGAAACTCTTTGAACACATGGTTTTGGGTGGCGATTGAACCTCTCTTAGCTGCTGGAGGCTGGGAGGAATTCAGATATCGCCTCTGGGGACGTATGTCTTTCTTGATGTGGCATGTGTGAGGACAGAAACAGACACCCGTACAACTACAAAACCAACAACTAGAACATTCTGTGTAAGAGGCCCTCTGACATAAGTTAGTGTTAGTACAAAATCTGTCTTACAACTGGTTGTACGAGAACGTGCACTCACAGCAGAGACGGTGCATGAGGAATTACACAGTTATTCAGTTTCCACCAAAATAAGAAGCTTTTGGAATTACCTTTAAAAAAGAACAAAGCTGTTATTCTTAAATTTCCTGGTAGGAAACGACAGAATACAGTATGTATGCATTCTTGTAGACATTCGACAGCAATGTTGCATCAGATGTGACTAAACTGTATGTGGTGCTTCCCATGCTCCATGTGCTTGGATAAGCGTCCTGGGATCCTGGGCCTGGAATTGTTCTGCAGGTACTTGCACATCATTCCTGTTTTTATGTGCCTTGCCTGATGAAGCTAAAAGGTGACAGCTTTGTTTACACCCTGTGTCACATGCATTGCAGAGAGAGAGTTTCTGATCCTAGCTACTCATAGCTGGACTCTGCACACAAACATAAACACATGTTAACCTGCAACATGACCTTGCCATGTTCATCGTGTTGTATTTAGTACTTTCATGCATGAATTATTAGGAAACAGTGCCACGTTATTTGCATACAGTAATTTACTGCCATAGACATAGTGCTGCTTTTCTATTTCTTAATCATATTTTACATTTTATTTATCTAATGTGTTTTTATATTTTACTTAGAATCATTCATTTCATATGTTTCTTCATATTTCTATAACAGGAATATTCTACAAAAAATATGGCTGCATTGTTTTCTTTCCCTGTTTATCACAAATTAAAGTTTGGTTATTACAATTTTATGCATATATCGATATATAAATATTTATTCTATAGTAAATGTATTGCATGACTCACTGATGTCCCCTGAAACAGCAAAATTACAAATTTTCCATTCCCACCCCTGAATAAACTGGAAAACAGCTGGTGTCCACTGTAGTGGAATGAAAGGGTTAATGTTACTTTATGTATTTTATTAAATAATTGTACCTTCATATTTTGATAAATATCTTTATGTTATTTATATTATTTACGAGACAGTATTCTACTATGCTCTGTGTATCAAGTTCTGCAATCCACACACACACACACACACTAACACACACAAAAAGGTAAGCACACTCATACCTGCGTGAAGCTGGCACTCCAGCCACGAAAGAAAATAGCCTCTGTTTATTTTAACTGCTTTAGTTTTTAAGATAGTACAAGTTTATTAGCACATGACATCACATCTGTGTGCATTTGGTGGAAGCCACAATCAAATATTTAAATCCCCTCATGCATCTCATTCTACCATGCAGAGGCCAGGTAAGGAGACATTCATGTGATCCAGGCATGTTGCATCTACTAGTTGCAGGACAAGACGTGAGCACCCGTGGCTGAATGTTCAGGGAGCTAAGCAGAAGGATTTGCAGTCAATCTAGGAGGAGAGTGAGGCCCAAAAAGCAAGAGGTATTGACCCGCTGACCCAATCATGTCTTCCTCAGTGAATTGTCTTCAAGTCGCCTCTTAAAAGCGATTCCATGTCCTTCATACCCTTGCTGCCATTATGCTGCTAAAAGCCTACTTTTCCTTTGTGTAACTTGTGTTATTTCTCATGTCCCCCTGGTTCTTGTGCAGTCGATACCAATCTCAGGTATGTGGCCTATTAGTATTGTACATGCTGATACATTACCTGTCAAAAGTTTGGGCACATTTTCACATTAAATCTGGTAGGTTGAATAATGGTGTATTAATCAGTTTTTTGCTGTATTTTCTGTTTGCTCAGCAAGTTGCACGTCTCTGGACCTTCCTGTCATTGACACTAAAGAGCAGTTGTACAGTAAGAATTAAGAATTAAGAAGCATTTATTATCATTATACAGCATAATGGCATTTTCTTCTGCAACTCATGGTTTAAGGCATAGTAGGACCAAAATAAATGAAAAAATGAATGAATGAATTAATGAATGAATAAATAAATAAAATAACAGTTTTGGAGGGGAGCAGAGAAGAAGGGGTGATGGATTTCACAGCTCTGGGCAAGAAGTGCCTGTTGGTGGACGTACAGTATTTGCCCGTGTCCACTGTGTGAGACCGAATTGTCTTTTAATGATTAATAAAGTTGTTTGAACTGAAGTGAAGATACTTGAAGGGAAAAAAAAGGATTTAACAAGAGGAAATTATGGACGTTGTTTTCTCTGGATCTATTTAATAGTCCATTTGCATTTGAGATGTCGGGATTTTGCGGAAATTCTTCTAAAAGCTGCAAAGCTATGAAGTAAAGGTTTATCTCTTTTCCATTTTAAAGGTTTACGTTATTTGTGTTTGTGCAGGATCCTGCTCGCTAATACATAATTTAAAACAATATTCTCCCTCGCCAGAGAGAACAGACCGTCTGAATTGTGAGGAAATTGGCTGGATTGGAATTGTGAAGATCTAATTGACTTACTGCAGAGGTTATGTGCAGTAATCATATCAGCTTTGTTGCTTTCATAAGGGCTGGATTTTTGGCTATGTGGAAACCCATCTGCACAGTCAATGCAGCATTATCCACAAGACTGTCTCTGAATACCGTGAGAGGAGAGAGAGTTGTAGAGAAGTTCCTTCTGGACTTTATAATGGACACAGCTGATTAGCATAGCCCGGCTGCCTGGGAGCCGCTAATAGACGGAAAAACGTCATGATGGATACAATCACTTCATAATTTCTCTCAGGCCTAGATACATTAAAAAAGATTTATCCAGTATCAGTTTACGTCAGCTGTACTGTGCACATTTCACTCTTTCACTGCAATAAAAGACATATTCAGCAATTCTTTTCAATCTATCTCTTCTTTTTACAGTGTGTTGTCAAATGTAGGTTTGAGGGCACGTGATGAAATGCAGATGTCCTTTTTTTCTTATACAAACAAGTTGCATTTGACTGCCATTGATTGAAGCTTCCAATAAACTCCGGGGTCCCCTTGCTGCTGGCCGGTCATATGTCACATTAGCATAACAAGCAGCAGCAATCATTCTCGCCCTTACAAGCATTTGGGTGTAAAAAATTGACAATAAATACAAGCAGGAAGGTATATTACCAGCACATAAAGGAGTTTTAATGCCTCTGTTTCAGCTGTGTGTACGTGTGGATGAGAGGCATCTTGAGAGAGAGAGGCTTTTAAAAGGGGACTATATGAGGATGGGGAAGCGTTTGAATCTCATTAGTTGTGTTTTTACTTCAGTTTTTTTCTCAGAGTGGTGTCCTTTACCGTCTTCATCAGCTACTGGAGCGATTGGTTTTTCTTAGGAGCGGTTGATGTGTTATGATAGTGTGATAAGACTTGTGTCATCACCTATATTTCTCACCTACAGGCAGGAGAGAGGATGTAAACTGTTGTATCATTGAAAAATGCGGTTAGAGGGCAGGAGAGAGAAAGAGACATAAAAGTGAAAAGAAAATACAACTCTGCCCTTGATCCATACTCATGAAGGTTGAACGCGTTGTGCAGATTTATCAGAGACTCATTGAATGGTTCTTTAAATGGCATCTGACAATGGACACAACCCTGAGGGTGATCGCTCCTTCACATGCTGCTTTCAGCCGTTTGGCTCCACCAGTGCCATGTTCAGCTTAAACATTATCATAAGAATCACCAGCTGGATGAAGCTGTCTCTCTCAAACACAGGTTCATAATGAACAGATGTGATCTATGCACGCACACCAGGAGGCGCTAAAGATGTTTAATATTTCATGATGAAGAGCGATGGTCTGTTGGAAGAATTACACTTAGTTCACTGTATGAAGATTTTACACATTTTATTTCTTTTATGTTAAACTGAATTAAGTGATTAAGTAAAGCAAAGTTATCATTGAAAATAGGAAGAGGATATTACAAGTTGGAGCTTCTTGATGGAAACTACATAATAAAAATGGTAGAGGATATGTTTTTTTAATATAGAGAATTCAAATACACATGAGAGAAAAAAAAAACACCTAGCTAGCTTTGAATTCCAGCTTCCTCATAGCTGAATAGCTGCTGTTTGACCACACATCTGGAATGAAATAGCTCGTTACGGGCAACTGCACACGCAATTTCATGTTGAGTCGATTATATCTGAACAACGAAGCTGACCGTTAAACAAAACATTTCATTCAGGGGAATGATATAAAGGCGGTTAATTAGATTGACGATTTCCTTACATTTAAGTCACATGTGGAAAATCTTGTGTGGAAATGTGACAGGATGACCAGAGGGCCCGTGCGGAGAATTGATCCCACAACCTCCCGGGTGAAAGTCATGTGCGCTTGCCAGTCAGCCAAAGGGATATCACTGTGGCCAAGTAGCCAGGGCGGATGATCAGTCGGAGGTACACAGTGACAGGACCCACACACTGTCACAGAAACTATGACTAAAACTAAGATTTCACTTTTATTTTTCTTTTAATGCAACATGTTGCTGCACCTTTGTTGTCTGAGCCGGATTATGGTGATTTGCTGTCCACGAATGCATCTGCTCAATGTCTCCTAATGGCTGAAACTGTCCATGACGCCTCTGAGGTTTGTTATAAATTGAACAATACCTTGGTTTGGATGGACTGCTCTGTCAATTCTCACTTTCATTCATAAGGTACTGCTTGGGTCACTGCCTACTTACAGATGTACCCCAACTGCTCAGAGATGTAGTGATTCTTATCTCTCTGATCACTTGATCAGTTATTGCGGCTTTCCGTCCCCTATGCTGGGACTAAATTGGGTACAAAGACTTGCGTTCACTCTGTGACTTCTGCTTAGAATAAGTTGCAGGAAAACTAGAAACTGAGTCAATTGCATGGTGTGCTTTTACAGTAAATGCACACTAAAAATCCTTGAAACCAACATGCATTTATTTCTTACAAATTAAATTTTTTTCTCTGTATTTTTATATTTGCTTGGCATGGACTAGGATTGCCTTGTAAAATAGGCTTTTGGTGTCAATAGGATATTTTTCCTGATTAAATAAAGTGTCCAATTTAAAAAAAACATTTTTTTTGATGGAAAAAACTCTTTGCTGACAAACTGTCCCATTGAGAAATGTCTCTTCTGCAACTTGCATGGAATAACATCGATAAGTAACACAAGCAGAAACACGTGCATCTTGTGTAACTTTGTATTGGTTTCCCTCCAAAGTCACGCTCATGTTTCAGGCTGTTTTTAATGGAAATTGATACTTTGTGAATTTGAATAATCATGACAGTAATAGTTGGTGTACATATTTAATTTACACAATCAGAAAAACTGGAGAAATCTCTTGGATAAATACTGAAATAACCATACCTCCAACATACCATCCATGCTAAATGTGCATATACTTTCAGGATATCCAAATGAAACATAGTTGTTAGGAACTACTTCTTCTGCTACCTGTAGCACTATTATGCAGCAGAAATTTTATATACACAAATTTTTATGTTGGTTTTTAGAAAAAAAAAGAAAGATTTTCAGATCAGCATTGTTAATAACAGCCTGAATTTCACTTGGTATCAGATCTGAAAGGAAAACAACATGAAGAATAACAGCATAAGCTCTGAAGCTGAACTGGAAATTACTGATTTGCTTAAAACACTCTACCATAGAAAGAAAGAAAAAAAGTCAGTTGATTCAGAAACATTGCCAAATCTTACAGACTTGAGCTCATTAAAGATGGACCAAAGTGAGTTTTCTTTTTTTTATTTGGTTTGATGAAATAAAGCTCAAATCCTTGTTTGTAAAGGATGGACGCAGCGTTCTCCAGGCTAAAGAGGAGATGACCCCAGCTTGTTTTCAGGACTCAGTTTTACGGATGCATCCACGGCAGCATGGGAAGAGATTAGCTTGGTCAGTCACACGTCTGCGAAGGCACTGTTGTGCCATACAGTGATGTTCTGCCAGAAACTGATCAAAATGACAACAAACCTAGCCATCCAGATCTCCAAATCAGTTTAATTTTATATGTTTGTTGAATTATGTGGCTCCAGTACTACTTTTACTCTTTCATGTCTTTTAAACTAAACTAAAATACAGATTTAACACAGAACAATTCAACATGGAGGTTGAAAAATATCTTAAAAAATTAATGCAGCACAACAAGTATACATGAGATTTTTTTCTCTTTTTATGAGGAAGCATGTGGCAAGATCTGACGTGTTTGGCCACAGCTATTTAAAGAAATGAGGCTGTGGTTTAACTGAACAGAAGTGTTTGGTGTCAGTAGCCCCTGTTTCTGCCTTCTTTGACTATACAGACACATGCATTGAAACTGTTTTTAAACGGGTTATTTTTTGGTAGGCCTAATTTGTTTTCTTCATGAAGTGTGGTTGCAGTTATTTTTTATTATAAGTAATGTGGGTTATGTTTCTGAAATTGAATAAAGATTAGCCAAATAAATCAAACGCTCCTATTGTTTCACAGGTTGTGCTTTATAAACGGGAGCAATAATAATACAAAAATATAAATAAAATGTGTGATTTGTTTAAACGCGAGTAGTTTCCACGACAATAAAATGAAACATTCACGGGTCTTCGGACTATTTTTAAACATCATATGGTAAGGTAAGTTAAAAGCTATTATATTTGGGCAACAATCCGTGGCTTTATATCATTTCTGCGTTAAAAATAAAATCGAACATTTAAGGTAAATTTAAAAAAGCTGAAGATATATTTTGTAGTAACTTGGTAAATTTGTCCTTTCAAAAACGAACACATAAAGGCATCATCAAACTTCCAGTTCATCGTTAACTTCCGGGTAACAGCGTCGGAAACATTTCTAGCTTCCGGAAAGGCGGATCCCTCTTTACCACTTTGTCTTTTAGAACTTCTGTTGAACTATTTCCACTTGTCACTCTGCAAAGAGTTGCTAAATCTAACAAAAGCTGCTATCTGGTGTTTTAAATCAGTTCTGTATACAGTCCAGCTCGAGGAGTTTTTCCCCTTTAGCGTTAGCTAGCTAACTTTTAACGCGTTTAACTTGTTCACTGCCCTGAAACACCACAGGGAAGGTGCAACAGCGGACCAAACACAGCAAAATGGAAGATAAAGAATTGATGTGGGCATTGAAGACTGGGGACCTGGACGAGGTTAAAGCCAAACTTGTTACGGTAAGATGATTGTAATTCCGGGCTGGTCGCTGAGTTGTGCGCATTAATATTCTGACAGGTGGCAGCTTAGCTAAGGTAGTAGACATGCTAGCTAGATAGCTAGCTAACGGTACATGGAGTTGGGTAACGTTAAATTTGGCAATCCAGAGTTGGGAAACTATCGGAGCTTTGCGGATTGACCGTAATTTATTGGCAGTTGACTGCGTTGTTAGCATTTTAAATCCGCATTGTTCAGAAAATATTTGGTTAGCATTGTTAGCGACACGCCGTGGTACGGTTACATTGTACTTAATGGATCATTGTTTAACCTGATCTGTCATTTATCACCCTGTACTGTTAATTATTCTTTTAAAGGGTGTAGATTATGCTTTGTTTGTCTGTATTGTTTAATTCAGTTAATATATTCCGCTACCACTTTATGTTTCAAGCAACTTGTTGGTAAGCTAACCAACAATAGCGATAACTCAGAAATAATACTTATATATTTTTTTAAGTAATTTCGGCCCCAGCAGCGACAAGGTGTGTGTAGATAGTTTGTATGTTATTGGAGAATTGATGTGATGGTCTGATACACTGTTGGTGTGTTGGGTTTGGCTAACAGCTAGCAGGCTAACACACCAGGCAGGCCACAGGACCCAGAAGTGCCTCAGCAGAGGTGGGCGGCGGTCTCAGCTGCCGCCTTTTAGATGGAGACTCGCCCACTGCAGAGCCCACCAGCACATTTTTTTGTTACTAAAATGAACATGGTTAGGCGTCACTCATTAGACTCAATTGTATCGTTTTTCCATTGGGAAAACGAATCAGATGAACTTGCTTGAAGAGAGATTTTCTGCAATGAGACTTCCTACTTACTAAGAACCGGTGCTGGGCTATTATGAAATATCTAAAATCCGCTTTTGTCTCCCTTCATGTTACTTTCCCTTTCCAGTGGACATCTTTGTACTTTGGGAATCTATGCAAAGTGCTTTGTATTTGTTTGTATTAATCTATGTTTGTGGTGATGAACTGGCACTGTATGGCTAAACTGAAATGAGTCTGATCTAAACCTTGTTTGAAGTTCTTTCTCACATTACACAGTACTGTTATTGTGAGGAGTTTAATGTGTCAAACCAGCGGTCGGTTGGTGGACTAACTTTAGTCTGTGTTGCCATTGTTGGATTCCTTCAGGGTTTTTTTTCCCCATGGGGAGGGGTGTTTTAGACATGACATGTCTCTCAGAGAGAGCTCAATCTGTTATGGTTCTTGAGCATTTTGAAGCAGTTAGGCTTTACACGATCAGGATTTTAGGGGCCGATCACCGATCAGAGAGTTTGAAAAAACCAATCACCGATCCGATCACTGGCCTAAATGTGGGAATCAAATGTGCCCATTTTTATACAGTTTAAGGAATATTTTAAAA
>JBBBVT010000025.1:18426704-18439283 GCA_037177035.1 Craterocephalus eyresii | reverse complement strand
CGAGACCTCCAAACCAAAACAAGCGCGAGCGTCAATGGGCTAAACTGCAAGCGCCGTTTCTGGTAGGGGGAGACCCAATGGAGGAGGAAATGTCCCCTTTTTCATCAAAACAGGTCAGTCAAGCAAAATAATTACTTCCAAGCTGCTTTATGACTATGATAATTCTGCATAGAGACTTGCATAGAGCCACTTTAAGGAAGCACGTAGCAGCAAGTAGAACCATGTAATCAGTCACATGGTGATGGCCTACTTTACCTCCATACTCCAGTCAGTTCCGATCTCTTTGACTCCAGATCTTTAAATAGATCCTGATGATGATGTTCTGGCTCGTTCCATCCTTTTATAGTCCAAAAACTAAGGGATAGAGGGAAAAGTTCAGATGTTTAATAAATGAAGGATAAAAAGTGACCAAACAACTTGTCATGGATCGTTCTCCGGTAAGCGGAGGGTTGATGGTGAAGAGACTGAAGTCCAGGCGGGTCGCTGCTGCTAAACAGGATGTGTTGGTTACTATCTTTTTAACGGGCAACTAATGACTTCCCGAGAGCTGCTGGAGGAAAAAAGGAAATGGAGTTTTCTCTTCGTTTCACCTTAACTCGCTGGAGTTCAGCTACAGTGATTAGTTGGCAGAGTTTCTATGGGAATGGTTTCCTTACTGTGGTTCAGTGTTTTAGTTTTTCACTTGGATGATGCAACAGCTCATATCAGGAAAACCCGAAGTGAATTTATCTGGTTGTCCCCAGAGTCTGAAAAGATGAATTTCTCTGAAGCACCTTCTGCGTCTGCAGCTTTAATAAGTGAAAGATCCGAAATCTCTGACTTTGGAAAAAAAAGTGACGTCTCTGTGTTGTCCCTCTTTTTAAACCATCAGCGTGAATGTCGTTTTGTGTGTTTTGGGGATTTATTCAGAGCTGGATGGGACGGGGGCTCACCAGTCATCACGCTTCATGTGCTGCCCGACAGAGCCGGAGCGCTGACAGGTGCATGCTTCCAAGAAACGAGAGGCATGTTATGAATTGACGAAAGTCTGGCTGCTTTGTCTTTCATCGCTTTACCAATTACAGACATGGATGTGACGGGTTAGCGGGCCCTTGTAAGTCTTCCTTACCCAGGGTATGCTCTGCTGCTCCTGTATGGAATTAAACGCAGCGAACCACAGTGTGTGGTGCTGCTGGGTTACTGGAACTGGGTCACGTTGTTGTGGATGCCCTGCTTCTCCATGCAACAATAAACTGCCTCTGCCTCGGCCGGGAAAGCTCCACACTAAGAGGCTGAAGTTGGCAGCTGAAACAAAAGGACGTCTCTCCGCTGCATGCCCCTTCACTCCTCTGTCGCCTATTAAATCTGTTGTCACTGCAAGTGCATCCAGTGCTTCGACTTTTCCTTCCCTGTTCCCTGTCCTCAGTAACCAGATGATCGCGTCTGCTCACAGCTTTCACAAGGATTTGGTTGAGGCATCTTTGACCGTTTGGTCTGGACTGGTGAGCCCGAAGAGGCCGAGTCAGAGAAAATTAAAAGGGAACATTTATTTTTGTTGCCTTTCTGGAATGAAGGGGGGTCTGTTTGAAAAGAGGCTGTGACCATTTGCTAGAAGTTCGAAGAGCGGGGGGGGGCAAGTCATTTAAAACTGTGCCAACACTTAGCGGCTTTATGGGCCAAGAAGCTTGTTTCCTGCCACTGAGTGGCACTGTTAGCCGTGGTTAACCACCACCATCTATGCTGGGGAGTTCACCAGGTGCCCAGAAACCATTTAAAGCACCTACAGATGGACACTGGCTGTACAGAAACAAAACTACTACAAAAATCACCATTTAGATTTAACTAAGCAGACGAGTAAGAGTCTCCCGTTGGATAGTTCCTGCATTAATGAGAAGTTATTTAACTTTAAGCGATGCTGTGAGCAGCTTCTTAGACTCTAAGCAACAATGCCAGAGGACACCTCCTGTGGTCGCTCTGTTTCTTAAGGATCAACTTATTTGTATCAAGCAGAGGAAACATGCAAAGAGAACTGACTAAACCTGGCTAAAACTGTCCCAGGCATTATTAAAAAATGGAAGGATGGTGGGAAACCATAATCTTCCAGGAAGATATGTGGTAGGAAAAACATCCTGAATGATGATGGAATCAACTTGTAAATAAAATATAAATTTATAGAACATTTCCACATGAACAATGTGGAGGGAACTAAAGAAGAAAAGCACAGATCAGTGAGATTTACTGGAGAAAAAGGCTCCAGTTTGCTAGTTAGCATAAAGATGGGATGTAGAGGAAGGAGGTCATGTGGTCTGATGGGTCCAGACTGACCCTGTTCCAGAGAGATGGAGCATCAGGGGAAGAAGAGAGGAGGATGAAGATGTTGCAGTAGATCTGAGGTCAGCTGACCACCTGAATCCAGGAAATGAGCGGGTTATTCCATATTTACCGGCCGTAACACCAGGACTCTTAAGGCTCAGAGTGTGGAAGAACATGACACATCATTCTTATGTTGCAACATCACAGAAGCTTATCAGAACGACGCCACAGCAGAGTTGTGCTGTTATCAAAGCTAAAGGCGGTCTATCAGACATTAGTGTGCAACAGATCGGGCATTTTTCTAATTAAAGAATGAGACGAGAATCTAATAAAGTCCAGAGCAGCAAATTAATGTTTGAGGAAGAGCAGTTGTTCTGAGGTAGATTGCTTTGGGCCTCAGACCCAACAGTTAGTCGGTGCCGTACATAAGAAGTGTTTCCATTGCCAAGAAGCAACTTTTGATAATTGAGTTTGCAACAGGTACACATCCCTACCCCTGAAGAAGAGGAAGTGCTGCTTCATGAGCTTCGGTTTGCTGAGCTGAACATACCTAAGATTCCATGTGGAAAACATGAGTCTTTGTTTTCTATCTCTCATTCCTTCCTCTGCTGCGGCTGACTGGAAAATCAGGAACATGCATATTTAGCCCAGGGGGTTTCTGTGGCTCTTATTTAGTATCTGGGAATGTTTGGGTACATTTTTTTCCAGAGGCGGTTACATATTCAGCTTTCCGCTCCTTGTGTCCCCTTACCAGATGTGAGTAGGAGTTGACGCACCTGTTAAGCACTGTTTAATATTCGTCTCTTCTCCTCCTCCACAGGGCGCTGACAAAACCCGGAAAGGACCGGACGGCTGTAGTGCCTTGGAAGCTGCAGAGAGTGATGAAATAAAGGCTCTGCTGAAGTGAGGCGGGCCGGTGTGGAAGGTGGCTGGACAGGTGGGTGAACGGGCATACAGATGGACGCAGTGGTCCCTGACAGAAGACGGACTCGCCTATTTTACCCCGATCAACCTCTGTCTTAACACTGCTTTTGTCTGTTTGTTTCCAGGTTCTTTTTTTATTTTTTCCCCCTTTTTTCTCTCTCTTTCTTTCTCCCCAAGTGTCTGGGTTAGGATTTTCTCTTCATTCAGCCTCTGTGTAGCCGCTTAACTAAAGGACTTATAACGTCTCCCTTAGGGACCAAATACCGGGGGAAGGCTCTTCAACCTGGATCCTAAAACACTGTTCAGACTAGAAATCAATCTCCGACCTAAATGCCAGTTAAGAAATTAATAACTTTTTTCTTTTGGAACTGTAAAGTAATCAAATGGTTATAAATCAATAGTGTGTTGATATTTTTTACAACTACAGTACAAGTATTGTGTGGCGAGGGTTTAATCTCATGAACAGTAATTGCACTGTGCTGTACTAGATAGAATAAAAGAGGTTGTAAAGTTTCCTTACATGAACCTTTCATTCTGTGTGGCCTCTTCCTTGTTTTCTTTTCTCTAACACATAGACCACACTGTCCCTCACATCCCACTTTAAAATGTTGGAAATGTTGGGTTGGAGAGATCAAGAGGTCAGATTTTTCTTTCTACTTAGCCCTGCTACCACTCACATATCAAATGTTTTTTTGGGGGGTGGGGGGGTACACATTACTGCATTTAAAATTGTTGTGTATTCTTTGACCAATCACCATGCTGGCTAACTAGAAAGACTTGAATGTTGCAATTTTAAAATGTTACTGAATCCTTTTGGAAGCGATGCTAACGGCACATAATAGGACTTTTACACACTTATGTTGTCAAGCCGCCCCCTCCTAGAGTGAGTTTCACAACAAAACTTTTTCTGTGTTGCAGCTTCTGTCAGTAATTTGTAACCAGTGGGTTTATGGAGAGGATAACTGGGGGTTAATATTCTCCTTGCCTTGGATTTGGTTAGACACCCTGCCTGTTTTGCTGCATGTCAAAACTGCCTCTGCTTTTATGCTATAAATACGGTCACTGTCCTCTTCTTGGTTGCTTTCAAATGAATTACTACTATGTAACGGATAAAAAGATGCTTTCGCTGACTTTGTTGTGACAAAAGTCTGTAAAAACAAATAAAAATGTCGATTAAAAATGGTTTTGATGTCGTCTGATGTATTATCCACATTTCTTAATTTATGCGGCGACTTTATTTTGCTTCATTTAGTTCAACCTGCATTACAGAGATTTACCTTGATGGGATTTGCTGACATCACTTGGCTGCTGTTATGATCTTAATACCATTTTAATGAATGATACACTTCCCACCACCTTAACAGAAACAATCCACGTCCATCAGATCAATTTTACGTTCTACGTCAATTATGCAGGTCAATTATTACGGGATTATTTCTGATGTAATCCTCAAATTAGTTTATTCTTAAACACACCGCTGTAATTAGCTCCTGACTCTGGTTTTATCCAGTTGTTGCATGAGGTGCAGCGCAGGAGTCTGGATTAGTAGGATGATGTGAACCCTGCTGCTGTGGGGCTGATGCACAGATGTTTTAGTGGAAAACTTATCAGGTTGTCAGTAAGTCTATAAGCTAAAGTCGGCTTAGTGTTACAGCTGTGTTTTTTTTTTTTCTTCATGTTGTGTAGGATAGCAATGTGTTAGTACCAAATGCATCATATTTGATCATTTTTAGACATTTTGCATAATTTGTGCTCAAAACTTTACTCCGAACCCAGTTTAACACATCCTGATACTCGTCTTCAGTCCGATATGTTGAAGGACCAAATAAGACTTACGATTTTAAAAAAAACAAAAAACGGCTTGTCTCCCCATTTAACCTCCCATCTGGATCCATGGAAACCAGTGTTTTTTCATCTTAATGCCCTGGTCTAATCTAAATCCCATCGCTATACGTGAACCTGAGAAGCTGTTTTCCAAAAATAAAGAGAAAAAATGGCGAAACTCTAATCTCTGACATCCTGATCTGCTCGAACCCTAACATTAGGAATCAATGACTGACTCCAATAAGATTCTCAAATAAGCTTGGGATCGTAATGAGACAGCAGCGGTGGAGAGGATACACCAGCGGGCGTGAGAAATGATGGCAATCACACAAACCGTTGTCATGGGCAGTTTAACCATTCTGTGTGAGCGCTGCATTACAAATTAAACTCATCTTTCATAAGAGGCACGACCATCCCATCGTCAAAATTTTACAATCATTAGAAAATATCTGTGAAATACGTTGAATTTCTCGACTGTTGAATGTAAAACTGGGATTTATGAAGATCATCAATCTGTTTCTCAAGAGCCAAGAGGATATTAAAGGATAACATTCCTTACATTCTGTCTAATTGACCTCTTCCTCCAGTTCGACCACAACAAAGAGCCCATTTTTAGCTCGACTCCGGTTACACATGACACTGTAGCCTGTTGGTATTTGGAGAAAAATAGTTCCAGGATTTTCTGAGGAGGTGCAGATAAATACGGACGCAGTTATTTTTGCTGCTGGAACAGTTTTTCCTTTCAGAGGGTAAGAGTCGAAGAGGTGATGGTGGGTTTAAATCAACCATGCACAGTGATAAGGTTGCTGTGAATGAATAATGAATTTACTGCTTATTCAGCCACCATTTGCTGCTTGGAAAAGAAGAAGAAATGATGGATCAGACATAGCTTTGATAGCTGCTTATGAAATGAGGGGGGTGGGTTCTTCGTTATGTTGATTTGTAATGCCGGAGGAAAACCTGGCACTGGTAATTTCTGGGGGAATTCGACATGACTTTGGACCTTCAACAGTAAATCTAAAATGACGTCTTTATTATAGATTTCTCTACAACCCCGATTCTAACTAAGTCCAAAGGCAACGTTATCCCTTTGTCCCCATTATAATGAATCCTTTAATAAAATTCTGGATCACCCATTGAAATAAATTTCTTGTTCTTTCTTCCATTTCTGAGATTTCCTGAACCAGTTCTGCTGGATAAATGACTGCCTTCTTGATCGAGGTAATAAAAACAAATGATTTTCAGATCAATATTTTATTCCCTTTTTAAGCATAGACATCTGTGAGAAACTAAAATGGAGCTCCAGGGTGATGCTCAGCATTGTGCAGCATCGCCTCTTCTTTTAACAAGGGTCTGTAAACATCTGGAAAGAGCAGAGACTAGTTGCTGAAATTTTAGGAGAGGAATTTGTCCTATTCTGGTCTTTTTTTTTACAAATGTTTTAGCTGTTCTGTCCGGCATCATAACAGTTTGAGTGTCAAATATATTTTACTTTGCCAAGTAGAGCTTTATGGATGTAAGACTCCTCGTGATACTTGTGTTATTCTATATTTTATAATTTGGTTATTTATACGTTTCTATATTTATCCTGGACCTGTGAAATAAAGAAGCGAGAAAAAGCAAAGTTCCAGCTGTTTGATGTAGATGACAACCAGCGGCTACACCTGCAAAACAAAACATTCAACTGCATTGGCAAGAAAACAAAGCTTCGGAAGCGGCTAACAAAAAGACAGTAACACTAAAATAACATGAATCGCAAGAAAAACAACAACAAATATATCTGTAATTACAAAGCTAACATTGCAAAGAAAACTGTCATATTTCCTTCTACTCTGGTGGAGGGTCTACCTCTGTCTATTTTTGATGTGCGACCAGTGAAAGCAACAAAGAAGCCCCTTTTTCTTCTTTTACATCTTTTGTAAAAAGGTGTGCCGGTTAGCACCGCTGCCTCACAGCAAGAAGGTTGCTGGTTTAAGTCCCAGGCAGAGTTGGAGCCAGAGGAGGCTGCTGGTTCGGGCTGAGGGGGGTTCTAACAGCGGGATTTCTGAGTGGTACAAAAAATGGATGGATGGACTGATGGATACATCTTTTTCTCCATCACTATCCCAGCTGATGACAGAAACTGACATCAGCGGCAAACTCAAAACTCTGTACTGCCCTCTAGTGGATGTCTAACAACCACACCACCTTAAAGAAAAACATCGGAGCAGGGATGTCAACATTTCCTTCATCGTCCACATTGGTAAACTGAAATTGTAAATTGAAACTGGTGGAATTAAGTAAAACTTTTCACTTTTTTTCACTTTTCTCCCAACATTAAAGAATGAACAGTTTAAAACTCCACAACAGTGATATTAAAGTCTGACGTTTTAATGGAAGTCACTGTGACAACAACGGTTACCAGAGGAAGTATCTGAAACTACGTCAAAAAATCCAAATGACTTCAAATCAGTTTTGTTAATTTTTGACATATTAAAGACTGTAGTCCCCACCGAGCGTGGTAATATTTATTTTAGAGAAAATAGATTGTGTTTTATATGTTTGTTTTAATAAATCATTCATAATTAAATAATGAAACTGGCATTTAAAGAGTTAAAAGTCTGAAAATGATTTAAAGTCTGGTAGGTCTGATGCAGGTCTGATGGTGTGCACATGACTGATGAATTATGAGTTTTTGTGCGACTACATTTGAGGAGGGCACAAGGGTTAACAGCCTCTAGAAATAGGGTGGCATTGGCTTTTATCAGAGTACAATTTTCCTTATAATTATGCACACCTTAATATGAAGTGTTGACTTA
Organism: Craterocephalus eyresii; assembly: GCA_037177035.1. NCBI lineage: Eukaryota > Metazoa > Chordata > Actinopteri > Atheriniformes > Atherinidae > Craterocephalus > Craterocephalus eyresii. The sequence goes on along the minus strand of JBBBVT010000025.1, from coordinate 18,431,445 downwards.
AAGCCACGCATACGGAAACACCCCAGGGACACCTGTACTTGAAACTAAGGAATTGTGGATTTGTTGAATTACATCATACGCACATCCCTGCTAACCAGCCAGACAGAAAAGCCTTGAGATCTCCGGCAGAATTTCAATTTCATGTGGATCTGAATGCTTGTCAGTCGGAGAGATGTTAAGTTAGAAATGATCTGTTGGGTGCCTTTGGGGCAGGCGCACATGTGGGGAATCAATAGAGGCATGTAACCGAGATGTGAGATGTGGTGAAGAGTTGCATCAGGTTCTGTCAAACGAGCCGATCCCGAGGGCGGCTGCAGGCACAGACGTGGCGAGGAAGGTCTGTGAAGTGCTCGGTGAAGGCTGCAGGGCTACGTTAATCAGACGGACACAGATCTCATTTATATACAGACACCATGGGAGCAAACAAACATCAGCATAGGCCACATTTTCTCCATTCCCTCAACGTGTACCATCTTCTGCTCATTTATTTTACATTCAAAGTGAGCTTGTTTAATAAAAAAAGACCCACATTTTCCCCCTTTGTCTTTGCTAACCTAGCAAATCACCTTGAAGGCTGCAGAGGAGAACATCTGATGGTGATGAATGGGAAACGAATGAGCAGTGAAACTTTTTCATTTATTATTTGAACTGCCTTGCCACTAGCTGAAGAGGATCTTTGGACAGTTCGCAGCCTTCAAAGTCGGCGCTAATCCTGTTTTAGCTCATTAGTTTAGCATCGTCTTTCTAAATTTGGGGAAATTCGTAATGTTTTTCCTTGCAATAGAAAAAGAAAACAGATCCCAGCAATGAGTTTGTTTTTGGAAAGAAAACAGCATTTCAGAACCAAAAGAAAAGCAAAGTTTGTCATTTGAAACACTCAACTCCTTACGTTGATGTATGAATGTGCCTAATTGATTTCAGAATGTCTCTGCAGTAATTACCAGATGTGATAATTAGCACATATGCCCACTTACATGCACACCCACACACACTTTCCGGAGAGATACCCTTGTGATCAGCTAGCTCAAAATGGTGTTTAATGAAGTAGCAAATCCAGATCATTAGGATAATTAATACAGACCCTTGATTGCCTTGTGGGGGAACTCTTGCTGTCTCTTTTAAGAATCTATTACTGTCTTGGCTTTTCACAGATTTCCAACAAAGCTCCAAATTATTCATATTCTTCAAATTCAGCCCTCATGTGACTTGAAGATAAAGTCGACCATGAAATCAACCTTAAATTTAAAAGGGATCTTCGACTGGAAATCACTCAGCACGTCTTCCAGATGTCATGAAGTGGCTGAAAACAAATCAAATTTGTGATGAACTTAAAAAAGTGATGAAATGAAACGAGTTCCTGTGGACTTACAGATGCTGTTTCCATCCCGGGGGTCAGATTTGTGCTGTTCAGACTCTTAAAAAATCTGATATGATTCATGTGGTTTTAGTGAGACCCATATAGAACATTTTTGAATGTGAATCCTGTGTAACCACACATACATCATGTAGGCTAAGGTCATGACACATCTCAGCGCCTCTAAAGGAAGATGTTCTCAAAGAAGTGAATTTTGTTTTGTTTTGGTTGCATTTGCCTCATTTTAACACCTTTATATTTATCATTTGATCCTGACATACCCCTAGACTTCCCTAGACAGGATGTCATGTTGATGATAGTTTCACTTCTTTTTGTTGTTCTTTAACAGTCATTTTACGACTTAGTTTAGGACCGTGAGCTGCCTGAATTAAAAAAATGGTGGATAGGAAGGGAGGAAAACGTATCGCAACTGAATTATCTCTCCTCATCACCTGTCAAATAATAAAAGTGATGCATGTCTTTTCTTTCCCCAAACCATCCATAAACCTCTCAGAGGGAGAAGTCAAGGTGGACACCACAGATTTGTATCATTATCAGTGTCTTCAGAGTCCATAGAGTAGATGTAGAAGTAAGCAGCAGACATTTAAAAGCAGGCACATGAATCTGTTTCAGGCTATTTACTTATCAGTCTCTCTGTGTTTGTTCTCCGAGCCAATGAGCCTGATCCAAATCCCGCGGCACGCCTCAGTGCAAACGTTCTCAGCTAAAAAGCCATTTGTAGTGAAATCGATGGAACCACAGTGCTATTAGGAACATTTTAATTGGAAATGAAAGTGGATTCATTACTACTGTTATGATGGCTGAACACACGGAAAGCGGCATGGCTGCCAGCCATGATTGCTCATGTTGCGAGGAAGGCCTGCAGAGTATGACTCCGCTGCTGTTCCACTTTCTGCTCCAGTGACTGATAACCGCTCTCTGGTGTTTGCGTCTTCACTTCTAAATTTGTTTGCAATGATGATTTTTCTTGTAGTTATAAAAATGAGACAACTTTAGACACATCTCTGACCCCGCATATTAAAAGCCATACATTAAGGGGCGTCATATCAGCATAATTACCTATGGATACTACAAAATACCACGTTTTCCCTTTTATGAACAACCTGTTATTTCTGGAGAAAAAAAAATGCAGTTCTAACTGTATTTTGCCTCAGTTGGCATGTAAATAAGAAAAATTCTGTACATTTGAATTTATTTCATATTAGATTCCTATCATATGTATTTCATATCTAAAAAATATATATGGCTATAAAATAAAATTATTTACACATGCATTATGACTGAAAAACTTCAATGAATCCAGAAAAAAAAACAGCAAACACGTAACTAAAAAAAAACTCCAGTATTTTACTTCATGATCACAGTAACTTTTTCAGATTTAGAGTTATTTTAAATGTACGTAAGTGCACATCTCCGTGTGTGTTTACATCCTGATCCTAATGTAGCTCAAAGGGATCTCAATAGATTTGTTTTGTCCTTTAACAATCAATGTAAATCACAGTGGCTCAACTGAACCAGAATATTGTCCAAAGTTCAAACTCTGGCCTTGCATGGAAATATCTTGTAGTTGTAGAAGTTGTTGTTGTTTATTACAATGCTTATGGAAAGGTTCAGGTTCATCAGTTACAACTTAAAGAATCCATATTTTCATTAATTTATGCTGAATAATGCAAAAACACTCCAGTCTTCCAAACAGTCACAGGAAAAAATTACCTTTTATAGTGAGGATTTTGGAAAAAGTAGTACGAATATTTCACAAAAATTTTAACTTGAAGTAACTTGAAGATAAACTCTGGAGAACACAGTTTTGTTTTCTGTTGATGTTTCCTGTACCTTTGATATTGTTGACCTCACCATCACTTGTTTGGGATTTCTGATGTGTCCTTAAAATAGTTTGTGTCATATTTAAATAAAATCCCTTTTAGTGTTTGCATTAGGGCTGTTAAACTAAAATGATTAATCTGATTAATCAGAAGGGAGTTGTGGATTAATCACATCTTAAAATATGAACGTGTTTATTGATTTGTTCAGATCTGGCAGGCAAGTTAAAAATGCACACAATAAAATAATGAAACAAAAAATTAGAAGCATATTTATTTTTCTCCCAGCTGTTGAGATAAAGGAAAGGTCATATAAGATATAACTCATCTTAAAATGCAGAAGGACAAATTGAACAGATTTTTTTCTTGTTTCTGAAAGAAAATAAAAAAGCAGATAAACCAACTATTGCTATCAAACTGTCAGCTTACGACTTATAACAAGTTTTAACAATAGCACTCATATACATCTATTACAGTATTACATAAATCACTTGCACATACATGCATTATTTCTATAAGTAAGCTAAAGGCTCCTGCTGTCTATGTGGGAAAAGAGACGATGTGTAGTTTTGAGGAGTTGTGACCTTTTCCTGGTGTGATGTCAGTGTTCCCGCAGACAGAAGTGAAGAGCTCAGCGAGAGCTGCTGTTTATTGAGTTCATGTGGAAAAAGCTTGATTCATGAGTGTGTTGATCCAAACATCCTGAACTCCATGATTTCTCGTTTCTCATCCCAAATCTTCACGGGCCTGTTGCCATGGTTACGGACGACTGCGTATCAACAAGTTAAGTATGAATGTGCCCTTGTCAGTGGAAGGAAGGGTCTCCTTTGCCCTGGTAGACGAGTCCCAGTCAGTTGCAACACAAATCCGTCCAGTGTGGAGTTTTTTTCCAAGTCTGCAATGCGATCTGTGATTCGTGCCGGAGATGAGCGAGGAAAACGGGCTGCGGTCAAATCGGTGGCAAAAATGTCCAGTTTGACTTTGAATGTTGCAACAGGTCAGAGACTCTGCATTTAAGCAGACGTGGGTCATGAAGGAGCTGCCATTGGACAGCCGGCTGACGTCAGGGTTACGGCCTGTTGGAGGCTTGATGCAGCAGTTTTAAATCAGGGTTAAAAACTTTTCTGTTTGCAGCCTTTTATGATGAGGGATTTTATTTCTTTCTGAGGGTTTCTTTAAGTTTCTTATTTTGTGATTATACTTTTGTTTTTAATTATTTTTATTGCTTTCTGCACCTTGCTGTAATGTTTTAATGTTTGTATGTAAAGCAACTTGAATTGTCATGTACTTGTAATATGCTATACAAATAAACTTGCCTTGCCTTGCTGTGGATTATAACTAACTGCTGCCACATTGTCCGTCGTTTGGAGCTCCCCGCTTAGTTTTGCACACAACGCTGCCTGATGTCTGATGCTATGGAGACCCAAAATATTCAAAATTGAATAAATATAAATAAGACTATGAAGTAAATACCGTACCGTACCGTCCTCTTCCGCTTATCCGGGGTCGGGTCGCGGGGGCAGCAGCCTAAGCAGGGAAACCCAGA
>JBBBVT010000025.1:18405201-18418688 GCA_037177035.1 Craterocephalus eyresii | reverse complement strand
GTACCTGAAAATGTGCTGTACAAATAAACTTGCCTTGCCTTGCCTTGCCTTGCCTTGCCTTGCCTTGCCTTGCCTTGTGATATGCCCGATTGTATTACGGTAGTTCAGCTTCGGTTGTAAGATGCAATCAGACTTTTTACTTCTGGAGTCCTTAACTGGGATTCCTCTGGAAATCAGAAAATAAAAATCATATTTTTTAACCTTTTTCCCCTTGAATTTGTTCAGATCTGACAGGAAAATTGAAAATGTACACAAAGAAATAGTGAAAATAAGAGGGAGGACATCATTTGTGAATTAGGATTGCATGTTTTGGTAAAATATTAATGGTCAAGTTTTCACTTGAGGTGAAGAAAGAAACATTGGCAACATGCTAAAACTACTCTTGAGACAACATTGGCTACTTTTACATGGAGCCAAATATACTGGTTTCAATTGTTTTGGAAGCTTATTTGGATTGAAAATTAAATACGTTTTTACCCTTATTCCAAATGAAAAGTGCCAAACCAAACAGATTTTTATCTCGGGGTGGTAGAATATTCCTTTTGCCAAACCGATCGTGGTATCACGTAAACGTAGAATGAGAATGTTGTCAGGATGCAGTCTTACAGCGAATGCTCCAGCGACATAAACATTAAGTGAGGTTTTCCCAGCAAACAAAGAAATTCACAGTGGCAGAAGGTTCAAACACCTTTTTCTCTTTGTTGTTTGCTGTCGGAGCAAAATGAGTAAAAACCAACTAACTGTGATGATCAGTTTGTGGACGAATCACATGATGTAAATATCTTTCTTACTGTAAACATGTCAGACTGGATCATTTAAAAGATTAGCAGCCATGTAAACACCAGACCTGAAATCATAAACTGGGATGATTTCAGACTGAACTGGGTTAAAATCCCCACGCAAACATGGCTAATGGTGGCCATGGTGGTAATGATGGCCACCTCCAGAGGGAAAAAAGACATGAAGAAAGAACTGTACACTCAGCTGTTTGTTGTTCTTTGGAAATATTTACAGATTTAACTTGAAAATTGTTTAACTTTCCAATTTGCTTCGTTTCAGAAACAGACCAAAGTTCATGACCTGCTGGGAAACAAACACAGGACTACTGGTGAGCTGGCTCCAGCTCCAAACATCGGCCATTCAGAGTATTTTCTAACTTTCCTGACCAACTTGCAGTATCATACTCTTTCACAAAGACTTAAGAAGGACTTAGCCATTCCTCTTAGTCTCGGTGAATGAGGACCCTGTACCCTCGGCAGTGCTCAGATGGAGTGAGAGTAGCTCTGTAGCCTGTGGTGCTGGGAGATCTTTGAAAGATCTTTTCTTTGTTTTCTTTTTATTGATTCATTATTCTCTCAAGGCACTGTTTGTCTAGCTGTGGCACAGTGATGGAGTGACTAATAGAGCAGGGAGCACTTGAGGCTGAGACGAGTCTTTAACAGGAGGGTTAATGTCGCCGCTTGTGTCGCCTGCTTTTGACTAATACCCTCTGCCATGATATGTACGTCTCTTCTTTTACCAGCTGAAAACAGGATGTCTCACTGTGAACTGACGAGCAGGGCCTGGGTTGGTGAAGTTCTCTCTCCACCCTGCTACCCTCAGTGTTTAATTAGCAGACCTCCCTTCTGCTTTAATGGGAGTTTCTGATCCATGTGGCCTTGCAGTGCAAAAAGGACACAAATACATTTCTACACAACAAAAAGGAAACCCAGAACAGAAAGAGCGAGGCGACATGCAGAATGACAGGGAGGAGTTTAATCATCACCGACCGCTGCGGCCTCATGGCAGGGTGCAGCCTTATTAGGAGTAGCGCAGTAAGCTAACGCATGCCTACAGCATCTCAGAGGGAGACTCCTGAGCTGGGAAACTCTAATAAACTCAACAAAAGCCCGCTATGGGTATCTTGTGAGATATAAGGAGCTATTTTTTAAGAATTTTATAACTTTGAATTGCCTCCAAGAAGTAACAGAAAACAGCTTTATTGGTGAAAATGGCAGTGAATCCTTGCAACGGTCTCAGACAGGCTGTATGTCACGGCATCGATCAAGTAATTAAACGGCCAGCAAAGTGCTGTTTATCTCGGCTATTCTGTTAGCAAAGCTGGTGTGGTCTTGTTAATCTGGCCAGGAGCTACCCGAGGAGGAGGCGAGAGAGTGCTTCGTCATCTAGGAAGCTGCCGACACTCTGCTATCAAATCATGCTCGTCCATTTACCCGTCTATCTGATCACCTTCTGCTTCAGTGACTGCTGAACTTCCTGATTTGTGGTTTTGCAGCGAAATGGCCTGAAAGTTATCCAGAGAGATCCTTCAGTCGCGAGGCATACTTTTTGAAAATAATATAAATATCTCTGTGCTGCAGCTACTTAGAGACGTCAGCCTTGATATCCATTTTTAGGGTCACAAGGGTCTGATGCCGCTCCACTGCAAACTGAAGTCGTCCTTCGGTTAATAAGTTGTCATCTTTATTGTTACCTTCAGTTTGCTCCTTTGTTTTTTTTTGTGTGTTTTTTGGTCGTAAAGCAAAACTGAGCTGTATGGTGAGGCAGCTTGCAGAGAGAAAAAGCTGTGGATTGTGGTTTTTCAGCTCGGGATGCTGCAGGGCGACGACGGCTCCAGGAATGTACACAATAAATGTCTCTGAGCCATCAAAATGAGTCATAAACACATTTGTGTGGCCAGAAAGTAGTGCTGCTTTAAAGTGGCAGGTCATAAACTGGTATATAGCGAACTTTCAGCACTGGTTGATGAAGGCAAGCTGGACTGAAACCTTCCTCTCCAGTTCTATTTTTTCCTCCCTTTACACAAAGAAATCTGTCATTTTTCCAAGCACAGCTCCATTAATGTTTAAGAAAGGACCGAGACTGAGCACTTTTATCTACCTTTGTATGATTTATCATGCTCCTTTATGTGACAGCGAGACTTTCACATTTTAGTTTGACCATTTGGAAAAGGTAGAAAAACTTCCTGACATCTTTGAATAGAAACTCTTTAACTAAGCAGCTAAAATGAGGTAAGTGAGGTGTGTTTCTTGCATCTTTACTGACTGTCCAACCATGACAGCTATACCTTCCAGAAGATGTCATAGAGATTTAATGTCTAGAGTTTGATGGAAATCCTTCACTGGAAGATTAAACAAGCATGACACTGTTTAGCTGGCAGTAACTCATTATGGACGTCAAGGAGGGGGATTATTATGGGGGCTTGCTGGTCATATGGGGATGCTGCTCAAGTGTTGAATTGATTTGGCTTCAGCTTTCATTGTGTAACACAGCAAGTCAAGCAAACTTCATGTCGTAAATTACTAATGCATGTGCAGCAAAACTGCATCTTCATATAAGACAAAAGCATCAGTTAATAATGATTTCCTGTAATGATGTCAGCTGAAAAACCCCTGCTGCACCCCACCCTCAGCGCTCCATCACCCCTCACCACCCCCTGATTAACTCCACCTTACAGATTGCAACTCTTAAGTTTGAAGAAGTTAAGCAACTTTCAGCTCAGACCATTAGACTTTTTAGACGGTAGTGGAGTTTCCGTCTCAAATCAGGAAGATCCATCGATACAGATACCCGAGGGGCTTCCACTCAAAGCTGTCAGAAGGATCGCAGCCAATTATCTGGCTTTTTTCAAATTATCTCGGAGTCCTTAAGATCCCCCTGCTCTTGTCAGCGCTGGCACTGTCAGTGGCTAATGGCTGCCGGCAGCAGGGTGTTTGTTCAACCTACCAGATAAAGCTTCTCAGTGGGACTGATTATGCTTGTTTGAATCTGTCTTCTTTGTCTTTTACTTTTAGAGCCACAGTGTAGAAGTAGCATGGGTGCCATAGCGGGCTCCCAAACGGTGGGCAGATATAGGAATGTCAAGCCCAAGGAGGGGGTAAATAAAGTGTTTACTCACTTCAGTGATCTTTGTGCGAAGTGACAGCGGTGCAAATACCCATGCAACCAGTTTTCCTTTTCTTCTTTCACTGAGCTTTTCTTCTCGGCATCGAGGACAATTCAACTGCAATGTTTCCAAAACAATAGATAATGTGAACTCCGTGAACCCATTCTTTTACTGTACAGTGGGATATCCGACTTTCTCTTAGCTGAGCGTTAGCAGATGTTTAAACACAAGAAATGTGGTTCAATATGCAAATGTACTTTTGTTGCTAATATGAGAGGAAAGCGGCTGTCTGTGGACTAGAAATGAAACTAATGCCTGGCAATTAAAGCCAAGTCAGCTGTTTCATTGCTTATCTACTTCATGTGGAGCCCCAAAAATCTGTCTGATTGCAGCAGAATAATTGTGTTGGCTGCTGAATCGGAATATATCATGTTTTCAAAGAACTGTCAGCGTTGGATCACATTGTTTCCCTGCGATTTGTTCCCGTTCTCCGCGCTAGGGCTTAAGTGTCCTATTAGTGATGGGCTAGTAAGCCTAGCAAAACTGCTAATCACTTTTTAATGAGGGATATGCAAATGAGAAAAATGGGTTTTCAAGAATTTGTTTGTTCACTTCTCCTATGGTGCTGTCAAAATATGCAAGAGAGGAACAAATATGATCAGACTTGTCATATGAAAAGCAATCCACCCCTGTATTCAAGGCAAAATTAGTGTCTGTAAACGTCCGGGAAGAGAGAAGACCAGCAGGACCAGAGGAATGTGTCCCATTCTGGTCTGATGCAGGATTCTAGCTGTTCGACAGTCCTGGACCTTCATCATGATGCTCCAGATGTTTGCCATGTACTTTCCAGCATTGTTGGAGCTTACCAGATGTGGAAGCTGCCCATGCCATCAGCTTTCATGCAGCCCATAAGAGATGCTGGATGCTCCCAATGCTCTTCAGTCTGCAGGACACACCGTCCATGCTTTCCAGAAGAAAGTTCTAATGTCTTCTTTGGCCTTTAACAATGAACCTCTAAATATTTCAGGTTAATACACTTGCTGTAAAAGCACTGAGGTCAGCCTGAAGCTCCGTAGAACTTTCCTCAAACCATTATTCTTAACTGCAGCCTTCAGGATATCTTATTAATACATTTATTTATTGATAATAGCATCTCTAATCCTCTCAGACATTTGTTACGTGGAAAAAAGAAAAGTATTTTTCTTTTTGATTTGTTTAATCATTTAGACTTCAGGAACTAATTTCAGTTTAAAAGGGTTGACGTACTTCTGTTCAGGGTTAAAATATTTCAATTTCACCAAAAACAAAAATCACAAATACCTAAATTCAGAGCTGCAAATAATTCTGTAAAAACATCTACCCTTGCAGATTTAATAGTGTTTAATCAGTTAAACTCATTAGTTACCCAATGTTTTATCTTTTTATCCAAACTGTAAACATCCAGGCTGTTCTACGTGATCTCCTTTTCATATCTAACCTTATAAGAAGTAATATTGCTTCTTCCATCCTCTGAACCTGCCCTAAAGGATTTGGGAGCCCCCCCTGGGGAGGCTCCTGCTTTGAAAGTTTCTGCCTCGCATTTCTCCTGTAATGATTTCTGGATTTAGTATAAACAGCTGCCTGCCTCATCTTTTACTACTTTTTGCAGAAAAAAGTGCAACATGGGCCACTGTTAAGGAGCTCATTCACACTGCAACTTATATAATTTTATATTTTTCATCTCCCAGATACTGACTCACCAACATCTGCAATTAGTTTCATGCTGTGCAGCTGGAAGCCGTTCCTTCTTTGATGCTTTGCATCGTAGTTAAATAATCAAAACTGACACAAACATTGTAGAAAACATGCTGAGTTTTGATGATCAGCTTAGAATTAAGAATGCAATGTGGAATTATACAGTTATGTGCTTGCAGTTTTTGGCACTTTTGCTTAGGCTTCACATCTCTAAGCCAGAGGTTGCGGCTTGGTTAAAACCTTTTCGATCTTAAAGGACACACAAAAAAAATACATTCTTAACTTGTACTCAGTTTCACTGCGAATGACACAGACAGAAGGCATGAGACTCTATTTCCCAGCCATCCCTCTCTACTGAGATTACTCTTTTCTAAAATAACTTCATATTAATTCCTCGTAGTCCCGCCATCTGGCTGTTATCAATATAAGAGGAAGATAAAACTGAGCAGCGGGCATAGGTTTCTTGGTTGCTTTTTTTGCATATTTTCAATGTTCATAATTTATCCAGGGGATCTGCGGGAAACTCACGCAGACTTTAATCAGAGTTTGAAGGTTAATTTGATAACAAACGTATGCTTGTTTGCATCCCTTCATTATCACTGACAAAATACGTCAGGATCCTGAGGAAAATTACATATTCTGTTAAGCAACTGTTTGAGTTTGAGGCTTCAATACTGCTATTATATGAGAGGAAAAACCTCCACATTAACTCTGAGCTAATGGTGTGGGTACGTCTGAACGAAGAAGGTGCTGCCGTCTGACTTTTAATTTAAGGAGCGGTTGGCAGAAATGCATTTCCCTTCAGCTACTACATGCTTCAACAGCCTGTAGATCCTAGAGCAGCTTTAATCTACTGGTGATCACGGAGCTGCGCTTTAAGATGAGATAACATAAGGAAGTGGATGACAGCAGCACGAGGAGGAGGAGGAAGTGGTGTTTGAAAATAGAATTTAATATGAGAAAACTAAGGAGATGGCATCTCCAGTGAGGGCTGAAAATTGTGGTAAATTGCAGTAGTTGTAGGAAGCGATCAGCCATGAGATCTGCTGCACACGTTCAAGAAATGACAGAAATGGCAAGAAAAGAAGTCAAATAGATAAAAAAATATAAAGTTTTATCATTATAGCAGAATAAAAAGAAGATGAAAGATCTGCTGTCAGGCTGTAGTTGTTTGTGATATCGAGAACAAAAAAGACAGACCTTGTAATCCAACATTGTCTGACCCAGATCATGTTGGTATTCTGATGCAGAAGATGGAGGAAAACACTGTTGCATGAGTATTTAGTGCAGAGCCTGGATACTAAATTCAGTTTGAGCGACCAAACCGGTTCCATTCAGTCCTGCAGGTTTCCTGCAGGTATCGATGCTCCAACACATCTGGCTCAAATTAACGGAGCGTTATGCAGAATTTGATAGGCTGTAGGATCCATTTCATTTCATGCAGGTGTGTTGAAGCATAGTCTGAAAACATCCTGGACTGCGCCTCTTGTAGGACCAAATTGTCTTTCCCTGGCATAGAAAATAAATGGACCTTTATAATTAAACTGAACCGTCCGATTCTGCAGAAAAATGAAGCACTATGAGCAGAACAGACATGGTTTACTGTAAGGAACAACGATCCTGCTGATAACTTTAACATCTGTAGAGATCCTGGCTGCTGCTAAGATCTGCTGTTCAGCTGGAATGGGTAAGCGTGACTTTATTAGCTATGCAAACTAATAAAGTTTGATATTGCTAACATGGTTCCCCTCATCTCTACTTTGGGAATCAAATGCCTTCATTCATGTGAACAGAAAAAGGTTAAAAACTGTCTTTACTAGAGAAAAAGCCCCATTGGAGCCACCAAAAGATTGCAGATCGGAAGTAGTAGGCATCTTCTGTGTGTGCAAGTAAAACTTCATGAATGAAAGTTAAAACAAAGCTTAGATAAATCATTGTCTGAAGCTTCTGGTACAAAACCAGGATGGATGAATGTAAGTGTAGGTCATACCTAACAAAAACGCCATGAATTTTTTTTTATCTTCGATAAATTCGTCCTTGTTTCTTTTTGACATTTAATCATTTTCCATCTATTCTTTGTACCCTGTTGAGCTGATGCTAAACTTTTCCATTTAAGCAGCCATGGACACAGGGGGAGTGTTGTTCACAGCGTCTGTTGAAGTCTGCAGATAAAATTATCAGACAGTGAATTGTTTTTCCCTTTTGCAGTATTTTAAAACGTCTGCTGGACTTTTAAGTGAAGTTGAACATATATGTTAAAGCATTTCAAGGACTGAAAACAACAGTTTTTAAAGGGACTAAATGTAAACTTTTTACTGAGGAATATCTTTACCATAGCATTTTTATTTGACCATTTATAATTAAAACATGGTTTGATGAGCCGACTGACACCTCAGCAGTTCAGCGCCGGTGTATCTATTAGCCTGTATCTTATTTTCCTGACTCTACCTCAGGTCAGAAGTTCCCGCGCTGTTTCTGTGGATGTGACGTCTAGCGCGTTCATAAAACTCCTTCATTTCAACACTGTTTTGTTATGAATCACTGTTCCGAACCCTCTGTGAGCTCCATGCAGCTTGGAGTTGCCTTTTCTTTTTGGTGATCCGTCATTATTTACAGCCATTACAGGCACTGTAATGCGGCCCGAAAGTGACGTCATCGAAGTCCTTACTCAAAGTTAAACTGTAAATAAAAACGCAACTCAAGGCCATGTCAAGCTCACAGAGGGATCAGACCAGCAATTCATAACAACACATTGGTGAAATGAAGGAATTTTGTGACAGATATTGCCGTATTTAGAGGCTGCACAAGCTGGCCCTGTTCACTCCCATTATATTGGATGTACGCTGATCACGAGTGGATGTAAATATCTCCTAAAGGAATTCAAGTTACACCAAAACTATCTGGGTGAATAAATTATTGTATTTCATGCTGGAAAGTAGCTCCAGGTTGTCATGCACCAGCTTAGCACGGAGGCTGCAGTTCTCCTAAGAGCCGTAGATGGCAGTCGCTGGTTCAAAAAACTTAAGATTACATAGAGTCCCTTTAAAGTTTAGACAACTTTAAAAGATGTGTATTTACAACCGAAAATCTAAAATAGTTGGGATGTTGTAAAAAATTGAAGTTAGAAAAGAATTAAATGATCTGGAAATATTAAATAACTTATGTTTTATGCATCCATCCATTTTCTGAACCGCTTAATCCAATTGGGTCGCGGGTGTGCTGGAGCCCATCCCAGCTGTCAACGGGCGAGAGGCGGGGTACACCCTGGACAGGTCGCAGTAACTTATGTTTTATTCCCAGGTAAACATATCAAATGAGGAAAGTAAGATACTTTACCTTTTAATGGAAGACATGAGCTCCTTTGAAAAGTTGGAGGAGGGAGATCAAAAGGCTGGAAAAGTAATATGTACAAATAAAAAGAAGCACTCAGAGAGTGCAGACTGCCAAGCCATGAGGTCAGACACGTGAGGAAAACCCCTAAAAGCCAAACAGCCCACCCAATACCTCCTACATAACCAGATCCAAAAAATCACATGATCCAGGTGGAACAATGTTTTATTATAACCATGATGTTATATTATATTGTACTTTTTAAAAATTCTGTTCAGTTAAAAGCTCTTACAGCAAAATTATCCATATCTCACAGTGGTAAAGAGTCCTTAAAAACATTCCTGGATCCGTTAATTGCTTATACCGATTGCTCCGAAAATCCAGTCAGTTGTTGCTTTCTTCCATTTCAGGGGGTCCAGAGTGGAATTTTCTCACTACGCAGGGTGGACAGGAGCTGTGTAAGGTGGAAGCTCTTGAATAGGACGACGTTGTTGCTCGCTGCCATAACTAACTGCAACATTGGCGGAGCTGTGTTCTTCTTGTGCGGCTACATCTTTTCAGGTTATTTGGTCTCGTAAAACAAAATGTCCTCATCATTCAGCGGTAAAATGCTGTTTTCCAGTTTAATGAGGACGTAGTAGGAACTAGTGTACCTAGTGTAAACTAGTTTTCACTGCCACCTTAAGGCCCGGCATGGTACTACATTGTTGTCCCTCATTTTGCAGAATGGTATGCAAATTTGGTTGCAGCATTGTTGTGTGAAGACCTGGACAGTTTCAGTGGGATGGACTTCATCAAACTCCGAGTTTGTGCAGTAGATTATATGAATCCAGGCCCTTAACAGGAAACTAGTGAAAACCTATTCCCTGTTAGCCTGCCTTTTAATCTTGTTGATTTGATCAGTCAAATACACAACAGTTCTTAAATTGCTCTAAATTCGTCAGTAAAGACAAACACATAGGCCAGTTCACTAAAAGTTTAAATGTCTGCCCTTCTACACGGTTAATGCACATGATGTCGCAGAAATTGTAAAAAGGGTCAATTAAAACTAACCCGAAATTATCTGTGTTGCCAACTCCTCTGAGAGAAAAATAGCTTTATTTTGTTTATGTTAATATTTTCTTTGTTTTGTTTTGTTTTGCTTAATTATGAGTTTACAACATGTTATAATATTTGGTTAAATACCCAGTAAGCCAGGGCAAGGCCTGCCAGTGGCAGCTTTGCTTGTTTCATTGAATCATTCGGTCATTTTTTATTTAGAGTATTTTTAGATTCATTCTGTCTGGGCAATGATCGCAGGTGAATGTCTCCTTCTCTCACTGCAAATGTTTTTTCTTCCTCTATATTTAATCATCAATCATGACTTTCCAAAAATGCCAGTGAATAAACAACCTCACTGATGAATTATGTCCCTTCTTACTGTGAGTCAGTGCTCAAGGCGGGATATAAAGTTATTTATATTATTTCTGGCTGGACTGATTTGTGCACGAATGTTGACAAGCTGCAAGTGCAAATGTATATAAAAGTAAAAGTTCTGAAAGCATAGCGCTCATGCACCGTTTTTTAAGTGGAAATGGGCTGTTGAAGTGGGATGCCACCACTTCTTGTCATTTTCTATCCGGCTAGAAAACAGTAGTCACAGTTAAATCATTTCTTTAGAGGCTCAAACAGCTGATTAATCAGTAGCTGTGGCCTTGGGAACTTGGCAGAACAATGCAAGGTTTGGAATAAAAGCCGCTGCACTCTTAGAGGGTTGACAACGATTGATTACACGTGATAAAAAGCTAATTTGGGAAGGCTGGAACCACATTGCCCAGTGGAAACCTTTGTCATTTTGTTTGTCTAACAAGCTGTGGAGCCACAAGTTGGTATTTTTTCTTTATTAAGAGAAAAAATTATGTTTTTGATTAATGTTGAACACAGAAAGGTTGCACATATTACCATAAACATGCAGGCGAGGGGATAATTAGTCAGTCCCAACCCACAGGTGACGTTTATTTTCCTCCGGCCATGTAGAGATGAAGTCAGTCTCATAGGCACTTACTTTTCCAAACAGCTCCACATGAGGAACATTTCTTCCTGCAGGTAGTTAAGTCGTTCAACATGAGGAATAAATCAGACTGCTTCATACACAACTGCTCCACAGTAGCATCATTTTTCTGCTGCTTTGCAGCTGTTTAGGCTTGAAAAAGTGTCATGATTTGAGAGTTCTTGGTGTGTATTCTTGTCATGTTGAGTTTTGTGTTGTGTTGTGTTTTATTTTTTTTAGATTCTTCCCTTGTGATTTCTGTTTAAATTTCTATTTCCTGTTAATTAGTTCACCTGGTTTCATTAGCTCATCCTCTTCACCTGTTCCTTGTTAATCCCTCTGTGTAAATAGATTCCTCTGTTTTTTTTGTTCTCTGCCAGTTCATTGCTTGTTTTTGTGCACTGTCATGTTTCTGCTGTTTGTTTGCTGGATTTAGTCTGCCTCTCTGTATTTCATTTGTCTCATCTCCACATGCAACCTGCATCTTTGACAGAAAGTTCATGTAGAACCCACTTCAACAATGTTTAATTTTTTACTGACTAATCATTTTCTTGCCACTCAGGGTTACCATGATACTCCATAAATGTTAACATAAAAAACTCTTTTGCCTCCTGAGAGTGTCGCATTTGGTACAGACATCAAACTGAAAGCATGACAGGATGAATGTTGAATATTTACTGTGAGAGATGAGAGGGAATGTGGTTGAAGATCCATCAGTAGAACTGAGGGGTATTCCAGGTAGGTGGTTCAACAAACTCTGAGTCTATCCATAAACCCTAAGTTGATTTACCCCAAGATGGGAAACTCTGAGCTTCTGGTTCCAGAACAGCCGTTCTGAATTGGTTCAATCAACTCTGAGTATGTAGACAGTAGCTGTGTTCGAAATCGTCCACTCGTTCACTCCCTCCCTATCCCTTACATTTTGTATAAGATGTAGTACACTATATAGTGCACTACATCAGGAATGATGAAAGGAGATTTCGGACACATCAGCTAACATGCTAGCTGATGTGTCTCTTCTTCTTCATCTCCTCCAAAACACGTCCGCATTGCATTGTGGTATATGGGAGCACGATGAAGTGTACATCACTTGTTCACTCAATTTCGCAGTGAATTATGGGTATTTTATAGTACACTATGTACTGGATGAAACTGACCATCGGAATATTCGAACAACACGAAAAATGGCGAATACCAGATGTAGTGCACTACACCCGTGATAAGGCGCGATTTCGAACACAGCTCCTGAGTTTCGCTCGTACACAAGCACTAGAAAAAGCCACCATCAATTGAACCCTGATACCGCAATCCACCATGACAGCAACGAATAAACGATCCACATATTTCACGGCAATAGAGGTGGAAGTACTTATGCAAGCCTATGGTGAATATGAACACATATTCCGGAGAAAAAGCAACACGTCTGCAGCAGCAAAGGAGAGGGAAGCGGCATGGGAACAAATAGCTACCCAAGTAAAATGCGTAAGTTTAACAGTAGCGTATATTCTATTGAGCTCATAATGGTTATTATATTGTAAGTGTGTATATGAAAAGGCTCAGAATGTGACATTAATTTTAGGTGCAGTCAATCTGGAGAAAAGCGCACCTGGAAACAGTTAAAAATGAAACACAAAAACATCATTCAAAAAGGTAAAGCATATTTTGCTGGGCTATACCTCACTCTGATTTGAACTACAAACCAGACCAAATTTCAGTGTCAACTTCAAGTAGTATGAAATTTAAATACCGTTTGAAAAGTTTGTCTCAAATAACTTATGTCGCCCAATTCAAAATGGCCTATAAAGCAACCCCTACATTTATCGTATCAATCGTCATTTGGCCCAACCCTTTAATGATATGTAGGCTATAAGATAAAATATCATTCTAGAAACGACTAATATGGGAGGAATGCTTAGCGAACAGGAAGAAGGCGGACGCACGCAAGACTGGCGGAGGGCCGCCACCACTCCCTCTGACGGAGGCTGAGGAGCTGGCCCTCTACCAAAACAGGGGACGGCCAGTGGCTGAGGGCATCCCAGGGAAAACTCTTCTGAGGCCATCGCCCCCCAGGACACAAGTTCCTACATCAGATGTAAGTACATATTTGGCCCATTTGCCCCCCCTCCCTTTTGTTTCCATTATTAGAACTAAATCATGCATACCCCCCCACCTCTCCTAAAAACAGATGTGGACGGTGTACTGTGCCTCAGACAGCCATCAGAGACTATCCAACACCCAGAGGCTGTAGGTATTGTACTCTGATCTCATTCATCAGATGGCTGCTTATATATCAGTGAAACTGTATTTCCCTCTTTATTCTAATTCCAGGCAACTGATGCTGCAGATGATGATGATGATGATGAAACACTGTCTGCTGCCACAAGAGATCCAGGGGGCCCTACTGAAGTATGACTTCTTATTAGGATATATGTATTGTATTTCTGCTCTACCCATTCATATACTTGGGTGTAACTTGGTTTGACATGTGCTCTGAAGTGATCATAGGGG